>CM025145.1:21680788-21729081 GCA_013467495.1 Gossypium gossypioides
CAACTCAAAGATAATAATTTGAAAGTTTTAATTTGGATGAAATTTTACAACTCGGTATAATACATTACAAGTGTGTGTTCTAGTAATGCTTCGTACCCTATTTCAGCGTCGAATATGGGTAAGGGGTGTTACAGATATGATATATGAAAAGTTTACCACAAAAAGGTTATGTCGAATCACAACTTTTTGTAAATTGGGTAGCAATAATGTATTACTAGATGCCACTTATTGCTTGTAACGTTAGAAATGTTCTAGTATTACTAACAATGTTACAAGAACCTACATGGTCACACCCTATGGTTAAAGCGAACACACTTCATGCTAACAGAACTATCATATACCTTCCTACATTCAACTATGGAGGATTCTTATCCTTGGCGAATAAGTATCACCAGACGAATAGTATCGCCTGGCAGACTACATCACCTGGTGAATAGTACTACCTAGCGAACAGTGTTACTTGGTAGATACAATTCGCAACTTCTTTCCAGAGTTAATATTTACAGAAGTTAGTATTCTTTTGGGAAGAATATAATTTCAATATCTTCCATGATTTTCTCTAAAAAGTAAAAGGGAATTATTTCGTATTTAATATACATGATATTATTAAAAGGAATACAATCCCCGATTATGTAAGGGTGAGTAAGAAAATCAAACTAGGTCTAGCAGCCAAAAGTTTGGATACTCTCTAAAAAGTTCAAAAGAGTTTTCTGTTTGTGATTGACTGGGTGGACTACGTAGAGGCCGAAACACTTTGTTACGGCTAGAATTGACATCGTGTAAAGGATTTCAACAAAAAATGTTATTTGTCATTTTTAGTTTTAAAAGATATATCTTCAACCCTATTTCAACCCAATTCATTTCTCATATATGGATCTGTGGTTGATAATCACCGGAATAATTTTTCAACTGTGCCACGGGGGGTACCAGCGATCCAACACTCTATCACTCATAGCTCAAGTTTCAAAAATCGTGTCTATCAAACATGGTCTTTAGGGTGGGGCTTTTAAGGATATGGGAGACATTATAACAACAACCTGGTAGATTTAGAAAAGGGAGTGAAGATTGGTGAAGACAACTTAGCCAAATTATGCCAGAAATATCTAGAATCTATCAAATTAATTGGGAGACTAGATGCTCAAGTTATAACTCTGAAGGGTAAGTATAAAGATGTTCAGATTAAATGTGAGCAATATAAGGAGGAGGTCAATCACTTGAAGGATGAAAAATCTATCTTAGAAGAGAAGCTCAAAGCTCAGGAGGAAAGTTAGAATGAAGATTTGGAGAGTCTATGCCATTCTCATAAAGAAACTTTCAGAAACTTTCAAGATGATACTCAAAAGAATCTTATTAAGGCTCTGTCAGAAGGGAGATCAAATTTGATTTTGCACACCCAAGTGGTTACAGGTCCTCTTGATCTTAAAAGAGTAGACTTCAACTGTCTGAAAGGCATTCCTACTGAGTCGCTTAACTTTGACGCTTATCATCCAGAGGGCGAAGAATGGGAAATATTTTGAACGGAATGGAAACAACTAGATGAACTTATCATTCCTCCCACACCTATTATTGAAGAAATTGATGATGGTTTAGTATTTGAGGGTAAGAATCTTGAAGATCGTCTTCTAGCTAAAGGGGTCCCAACTAAACCCACTTATCAGACTAATGAGTGTAAAGACTAAAATTTCCTTTGTATAAATATGTTCTTTGATTTCTTTATTAACTCGTTAATTTATTTTATGTTTAGCAATGAAACCATCATTTACCTTTTTTTTTGTCTCTTTACTTCATCATTATTTCACTTTACTAAACTCTTGTTAATATATTTATCACATAATGTGATAATTTTGACATACCTGAGGAACTCTACTAGGTTCGACGAGTTATGCATATAGGGCTCATTCACTTCTTCACGGTTCAAGAACTGGCTAAATCGTGCTCTAATACCAAACTTGTAACACCCTCAACCCGATCTGTTATGCCAGATCCGGATATTGAGTATTACCAAATGAATACGTATAAAAACTTAATCTACTTAAATAAGTTACAATTAATTACACCTTCTTAGATACAAATTTCAAACTAAGTTACCTAAGTATATAGAATAAGAAAATACAACTACAACACATGGTAATTAAATTACAACAATATTTAAATTGAAATACTAATCTATTGCAGATACCTCAAAGTATGAATTTCTATATATCAGTTTACCACAAAGGTTATTCTTTCAGAGTTCTCCACAAAGGCTATTCTCTCAAAGTTCGCCACAAAGGCTATTCTCTCAGAGTTCGCCACAAAGTCTATTCTCTCAGAGATCGCCACAAAGGCTATTCTATCAAATTTTGTCACAAAGGATATTTTTTCAGAGTTTGCCACAAAGGCTATTCCTTCCTGACATGATTCAGATATAGATTTTCGTAAACTCACATTATGTGAGGTTTGCTTATCATCGTCCTAGGACACGCGAAGAACCCATTGAGAAATCACCATCTTTTGACATTGTCATGGCTTAATATACATGTAAGGTTACCAGTCCAAATTCAATTTTAAAATGAAAATAGATTACCAGTCCAAGCTAAATTTGTCACATGTATATTCGAGTTCGTAACAAATTCTATAGCTTGGTTCCAAAACATATTTACTCAAAGACACTTTTAACATAGAAACAAACTAAGCCCGATCCTCGTAATCCACAATAAACAACCAATATAACACATATCTCACAACATTCATTTCAGACATTCAGGTATGATCATGCTTCACCTTACATTACTCATGCATCATCCAACACATGCTTGAACTCATCAAACTCTATACCATATTTAAATATTATTCTCCATAATATTCACTCAATCATAGATATCTTTTAGAAATCACTTACCTTACCTACTATACCTTTCATGATCTTGACATCACCTTTCGATTAGTTCCACAAACATCATGGTATGAATAGTACCCCGTAAGAACTGGTTTAGAGACTCACCTGACAACCACGGATAATAGCTTGAATTCCCAATACAACATCCAAAAAGATCCAAAATTTCATCTTCATCTTGAAGGAGATATAAATACTATTTGGTTCTGATTTAGATAGCAATACTTTTAAAAGAAGGAGGAACCAAGACATAAAGTAAAAGTAAAATAAAAGTCATCTCGGGAGTCTTTTCCCTCATTAGATATAAATTTCTTGTCCCCTTTATTGTAGACTGTGACAAGTGACGATACTTACCTAACCTAAATCTCTTGATTTTCCCTAAAATCTGGGGTAAGTGAGGAGAATTGAATGAAGATCTTCATTACTGTCTAACTAGACATGAGGATGGTATAATCAATCCTATTAACTACCAACTAATCTTATTACGATAACCAACTAAAACGGTGCTCGTATAACCAGGCGTACTATACTTCATGTTGACTCACTTATGGCGTGGCCTTAATGCTAATTAAGCCTCCTACAACATTCTCATGCACCTGCTATGCTCCTTTATGCCTAATTCAAAAATCTGTGGCATACTTTTCTTGTGCATATTTCTTATTCATAGGAAATAGCTTGTTAAATAAATCCTTAGATAACACTAGCAAGTGAATAAATCAGTGCTAATGCTCTAACTTGTCAGCAAATAAACCTGGTGGTAGATCACTTTTATAGTGCCAAAAAAGTTTGCTTATATACCCTATGTATCCAAAAATATTTGGGTGGATACCGCTTCACCACACTGACTATATTTTGACTAAACGCCCCAACTTATAATCCGCCAAAACTAGGGTCTCATCAAATTTTGGTTTCAAGTCTTACTTTAATAATCTCAAACTCACATCATACAAAACTCTTTAAAGGGTTCTTACCAAGGAAATACTTATGCATAATGGACATACTTTCCACCTTTTAGATTTGCAAAACAGGTCAAAGCCACTTCGCTTCCTTTACTTTCTCAAATTATCATGGTCTTGATGACCCTCATATAGCTCACTGTTCACATTTTATCATGATATCAATTCATAATCAAAGTCTTAAATAACCAAAATATTTAACTTCAAGTAATGTAAGTAATTTCCTGCTTTATATTGTAGTGTCACATCACAATTCAAAATCGTATCACGACAAAAATCTTATTTCCAAACTTAGAACACATGTCCTTATTTCTATTATAAAATATCATTGGAACATTGTAATCACTTAGAAGGCTCACTATCTCATGTTCTCCCTAATTACCAGAATATCCAAGTTCAAAACTTTTAGAGGTGATTATCATCAAATTTCCCATCACAGATATGGCACATCAAAACCTTATTGATACCTCCTAATAAGCATTTGTTACTAGAATTTTACTATTCTCACATCACATACTGATGTGACTTTCATTCAAAAGCCCTCTAATCTTTAATGACGTCTCAAAACTCCTTTAGAACCGTATAACGTTATAGGGATTTCGCTGACACCTGTCCTCAAATACGTTACCTTTAAACTCATTTTATCCAATCAAAATATCTACCATTTAACCAAAATCCTAAAATTGTATCACACATGTATCTCGCTTCAGAGAAAAAGCATCCATAATTATAACAAAAAATTTGTTAAGTGTTGTTTGACCACTTCACAGTATTATAATTCCCATGTTACCTTACATCAAAGTCCATAATTATTCCTCAAAATTCTCACACTTTATCTCAATTTTCCTTAATCACATACTTACACCTTTATTCTTAACTCCAATTCCCTTTTTTCAAGTTTAGCCTTGTACATCATTCAGACGTTTTTTAAATTCTAAATATCGTAATCACAATCAAGTTTTGACATACTCACAGTATACATACAATAGAATTCTTATACATCATTCATTTATTTTAGGTATTGAATCCATCACACTATCTTAGAAAATATAATTTCCAAACTCAGTTTGTGGTCATGCATTCCATTTGATGGCAAGTTATACAATGTCCTATTAATCATGATTTTTATCCATCACCACCACATCAAACATCATGGTTCCGATTTTAAGGCCAATCAAGGCCAATCCTCTTTGTACCATATATGTTCTCCAACTAATCGTACCACTAGAGCACATAGGTATTATTATACTTGTCACATTCCAAAAAATCGGGTTAGTAAATTAGGGGTTAAAGAATCAAAAAACGTAATTAGATTATGATGTGATTTCTCGAGATTTAGAATGCTTAAAAAATTGCAAGAAGGAAGGATCATCTTGATTGGTTCACGTGATGGTGGAGACCTTGACCTAAAGTACTCGAATGCTTTAAGGAATCGAAGTTATAAGGAACCTGATAACTCTTGAAAAGAGTTATATGTCATGCCTTTATACTTGGTTAATTGTCTATATTTAGGTGAATTCAATTGCATTTTAGGATATTATATTAGTATTTTTAGGGCATTACATTAAGGAGCTTGGACTGTGCTTAAATTTTATTATATGTTACTTTTAATTATTTGCGAGAAGGATTTTTTGGTGATTGAGTGGTAGATGCAGAATGAGGAAAAAGGAGTAAAAGAGCGAAGGTTTGTCATTGGAAAAGGTTGGAGAGGTTGCTAACATTAATGCTGTGGCAATGCTAGGAAGATACCGAGTCAACACTTAATCGTTATCAACCCTGTTATACGTGTACCAGAAAAATTAACCTAAAACGAGGGAAAAAGATCATGGGATAATGGGCCTACTCTAAAGGAAGATATATAAAACCTAAAAATAAAAATTAAAAATGGGGAGAATTGGAAAACAATTGGGGGACAATTGGGGAAAAAAGATCCTTGGACGGGAGTAGAGGATAATGTTTGAGAACAAGGCAGAGACAAAAGGAAGAAGGAGAAGGCATTCCGTCTTAGTCAGCAGTAGATACTACGATACCAGAGCTGGGGGCTGGATAGGTGAAAGCTATCTTCCTGAAGTTCTTTCTTTACTTTCTTATTTGTTGTTCTGTAAACTGAATTGATGAAAATGCTTTTGAATGCTATTTTGAATCCTGATGTTATTTACTAGCCCATGAGTTAATCTCATAGGGTTGGGATTACTTAATGAAACCTTTATTTCTAAGAATGACTAAAGCCTAGATTAGTTTTAATTACCATTTCATTCAATGATATTATTGAATTGCATGCATGTAGTCTCTAGACATAGATGAATGTGCAGCATGTTTACAGAATTAATCTTATTCTAAGAAGGTTAGGTTAGGTAGATCAAAATTGATTGATATGAGTGAGTGTTTAAACGAATACTCATAGTGGAATCTAGACATAGAGCAGTGTCTCATACGAAAGGAGTAGAAATAGTCGTAGGAACCATAATCAAGGCCTATAGACATATTGGTTAATAAGGGTAGGTTCTTAGTAATCCCAACCTTACAAATTAATATCGTAGATCCTTTATCCTTTACCGTAGTATTTTTGTTTTCACATCTTTAATTGTTTACTTGTTTGTTTTACAAATTTTATGCAACATTATTCTCCTAATTGCCACTGCAATATTATTACTATTTTTGCCTTAGCATTAATCTCACTTTACTATAATAAGTTAACAATTTTATACCGATTCAATCCCTATGGAGACGATCTCACTTATCACTTTATTACTTGATCTAACATGTATACTTGTACAATTCGCATATCATATGCATACGCGACAAGTTTTCGACGTCGTTGCCAGGGATACAAAATTTGGTTTTGTTATTTTACTAATTCCACTAGTTTTAGCTAAGTTAGTTGTATTTAATTTCTGTATGGTTATTATCAGTGCATGTATAGAAGCACTTGCTAACGAAAAGTATCCTTTTGACCTAGAGATCTAGAGAACTTTGTGAAGAAAGAGAAGAGAAGTGTGTAACATGGTAAGGGACGAGAATGATCCTGGTCTAAATGATCTACTAAATACAAATGGTAAGGATGTTGATCTTCCTATTCATCGTGTGATAGATGACCGAGACAAGCCAATTCGAGAACATGTTGTGCCAATTTTGGATGACTTGAATCTAGGAATAGTCAGACCATATATACAAGCTCAACAATTTGAATTGAGACTAGTAATGTTTCAGATGCTACAAATTATTGGACAATTTAGTGGGTCGCCAACTGAGGATCCAAGACTGCACTTAAGACTTTTTCTGAAGGGTTGTGACTGATTTTGACAACAGGGTGTTCCTAAAAATGCTTTGCGGCTTAAACTATTCCCATATTCGTTGAGAGATCGAGCAAAAGTGTGGCTTAATGATTTACCGTTGGGGACATTGGCATCATGGAATGACCTTTGCTAGAGGTTTTTGTTTTGGTATAATCCGCCAAACATGAATGCCAAGCTTAGAAATGACATCACGTCTTTTCAACAATCAGAGGATGAAACACTGTACGAAGCTTGAGAAGGATTTAAAGAACTACTGGGGAAATGTTTGATGCATGGGTTCAGCACTAGACTCAGATGGAGATGTTTTATAATGGGTTGAATGTACATACAAGGATGGTAGTTGATGTTTCTACCAATGGTACTTTATTGGATAAATCTTATAATGAAGCGTATGAGATTTTAGAACAGATTACCGATAATGATTATCAATATCCTACAACTCGAGTTGGGACTGGCAGAAGAACTGCTGGCATCGTAGAACTTGATGCCATCACTTTATTGACTGCCTAGGTATCATCTTTAACTAATATGACCAAAATAATGAAGAGGCCAACTGCAGTTCAGGAGATGAAATTAGCCGAGCTATCGTGTGTTTATTGCGGCGAAGACCATGTGTTTGACAAATGTCCATCGAACACAGCATTTGTGTGTTACATGGGTAATTTCAATCGAAATAATAAATCTTATTCCAACACCTATAATCCAGGGCGGAAGCAAAATCTAAACTTTAGTTGGAATAATCAAGGTGAAGGGAATTTTAACAATGCTGCAAGATAGAATGCCATCAGTGCACCGCTTCGTTGAACTCACCTTTGCCGAGGCAAAATTCCCAACAAGGTCAGACATCAAACATCAGCTTCATCATCACCATCATTTATTGAAGCTTTGTTGAAAGAATATATGGCTTAGAATGATGTCGTAATTTAGAGTCAAGTTGCACCCTTTCGAACTACTGAAAATCAAGTAGGGCAAATAACAAATGCTTTAAATTTGAAATCTCAAGAAGCCTTGCCAAGTGATACTAAGAATTCGATATCACAAGGGAAGGAACATTGTAAGGCAATCACTCTCAGAAGTGGGAGTCTGCTGAATGAAACTGTTAAGGATGTCATTTTAGAAGAAGGAAATTTAGATTGCAACCATGGAAAGATTCTAGAAACATCTGAAAAGAACACTACAACTAGAAAGGCTAAACAAAAGACTGTTGCAGAAAAATCAAATTATCTTGCTGATGGAAATGCTACAGCAAAACAATAGTAGCAACTTGAAGAATGACCACCTCCACCATTTTTGCAGTGATTCCACTATTGTAAACAAGAGGTTCAATTCAAAATATTTTTAGATGTCCTTGAACCACTCCACATTAACATACCGCTGGTGGAAGCTTTGGAACAGATTCCTAATTATGTGAAATTCATGAAAGATATACTATCAAAGAAGTGTAGATTGGGAGAATTTGAGATTATTACTTTCACTAAAGGGTGCACAACGATTCTAATGAATAAATTACCCTCAAAGTTGAAGGACCTAGGGAGTTTTACTGTCCCTTATTCAATTGGAAATCAGTATGTTGGGAAGGCATTGTGTGATTTCGGAGTAAGTATCAATTTAATGCCCATGTTTGTATTTAGAAGGTTGGGAATTGGAAAAGGAAGACCTACTACAATCTCGTTGTGATTAGTTGATCACTTCTACGCACATCTGGAAGGTAAAATTGAAAACTTGCTGGTAAGTGTTGATAAATTTATTTTTCCAGTTGATTTCATTATTTTAGAATGTGAAGTTAACATAGATGTGCCAATTACTCTTAGAAGACATTTTCTTACTACAGGCAGAACTTTAATTGATGTGTAAAAAGGTGAACTAACTATGAGGTTGCATGATCTGCACGTTTAATGTATTTAATGCGTTGAAATGTGCTGATGAGAATGAAGAATGCCGTGCTGTTGACTTGATAGGAGCAGCAGTGGAGGAAGAGTTTATAAGATGCCATAGTAATTTTGTTAATGATATAGATTCACTTGTGCTCAATGAACTAGAGACTCTCAAAGGATTCAATAAACTCATGGAGGTAAAGCAAATTATGAATGGACTAGAGAAAAAGTCTGAATCCTTAGATTTATCAGTTCATACTTTCAATGCTCCTAAACCATCTATAGAGAACCCCCCACAGTTGAGTTGGAGCCTTTGCTGAAGCACTTAAAATGTGCCTATTTGGGAGAAAATAACACTTTACCGGTAGTTATTTCTGCGGAGTTGACACCAACTCAAGAGGTGAGATTGTTGGAAGTACTCTGACAATCTAAGAAGGCATTGGGATAGACAATTACCGACATCAAGGGAATTAGTCCAACTATCTGTATGCATAAAATTTTACTAGAGGATTGTCATAGCAATTCTATTGAATAGCAAAGGAGGTTCAATCCAATCTTGAAGAAAGTTGTTAAGAAAGAGATTATTAAGTGGCTCGATTCTGGTATTATTTACCTAATATATGACAGCTCATGGGTGAGTCTTGTATAATGTGTGCCTAAGAAAAGATGTTTCATAGTAATTACCAATGACAACAACGAGCTTATTCCAACTTGGATTGTCATGGGATGTAGAGTATGCATGGATTATTGCAAGCTCAATAAGGCAACTCGGAAGGATCATTTTCCCTTACCATTTATTGAACAAATGTTGGATAAATTAGTAGGGAAAGCTGTCTACTATTTTTTTGATGTTTATTCAGGATATAATCAGATTGCTATAGCTCCTAATGACCAAGAGAAGATAATTTTCCTTTTTCCATGTAGTACTTTTGCATTTCGACGAATGCCATTCGGGTTATGTAATGCCTCGACAACATTTTAGCGTTGAATGATGGCAACATTCTCTAGCATGGTGGAGAATTTTCTTGAAGTCTTAATGGAGGATTTATCTGTCTTTGGGGATAATTTTGAGGGTTGTTTGACAAATTTGGAATCGGTTCTCCACCATTGTGAAGAAAAAAATCTTGTTTTGGATTAGGAAAAATGTCATTTCACGGTTCGTGAAGGTATTGTGCTAGGTCGTAAGATATCGCAGAAATGGATTGAAGTTGACAAAACAAAAATTGATGTGATAGAAAAATTGTCACCTCCTACAAGTGTCAAGTGTATTAGAAGTTTTCTAGGTCATGTGAGATTTTATAGAAGTTTCATTAAGGATTTCTCAAAGATATCTAAACCTTTTGTACGCCTTGCTGGAGCAAAATATACCTTTCAGTTTTGATAAACCTTGTTTGATCACTTTCAAAGAGTTGAAGAAATGATTCGTAGCAACATCAATTGTAATAGCTCTAGAATGGACATTACCTTTTGAACTCATGTGTGATGCCAACGATTATGCTGTGGGAGCAGTGTTGGGACAAAGGAAAGACAAGTTATTTCATGCAATTTATTATGCAAGAAAGACGCTGATGGATGCACAGCTAAACTACACCACCATTAAAAAGGAGTTATTGGCTGTGGTTTTCACATTTGGTAAATTTTAATCTTATTTAGTTGGTACCAAGGTTATGGTCTACACAAACCATTTTGTTATTAAATTTTTGGTGACCAAGAAAGATGCCAAGCCAAGATTAATTTGGTGGATACTTCTACTGCAGGAGTTTGATTTAGAAATTTGAGATAGAAAGGGGATTGAAAATTAAAAGGCTGATCACATTTCAAGTTTAGAAGCTGGGAATGAAGATGGTAATGTTCAACTTATTAAGGAAGATTTCCCAGACGAGCAACTGTTGGTTGCCACGGCATTACCTTGGTATGCCGATATAGTGAACTACTTAGTAAGTGGGTTGCTGCCACCTAATCTTAATAGCCAAAGATGACAAAAGTTCCTTCATGTTGCCAACGATTACTATTGGTATGAACCCTTTTTATTCAAGCATTGCATTTATCAAATAATTAGAAAATGTGTCCTTGATGACGAAGTACATAGCATCTTGCAACATTGTCACTCAAAGCCCTACAGAGGACACTTTGGAGGAATGTAAATTGTTGACAAGGTACTCTAATTTGGTTTCTATTATCCAAGTCTATTCAAGGATGCCCAAGAATTCTATAAGTCATGTGATCATTTTCAGAGGACAAGCAATTTATCTAAGAGACATGAAATGCCATTGCAAAATATTTTGGAGATTGAATTATTTGATGTTTGCGGAATCGACTTTATGGATCCATTTCCACCATCATTTGGCAATCTCTACATACTTGTGGAAGTGGACTATGTCTCTAAGTGGGTTGAGGCGATATCCCTACCTACAAATGATGCCAAGTCAGTGCTAAAGTTTGTATAGAAGAACATTATCACAAGATTTGGTACGCCTCAAGCCATTTTCAGTGATAAAGGTGCTCATTTTAATTGCAAATTATTTGCTAATTCTTTGAAAAGGTATGTGGTGAAGCATAAGATTGAGATGACATATCATCCCCAAACAAATGGACAAGCGGAGATCTCTAGCAGAGAACTTAAACAGATTATGGAAAAAGTGGTGAACCCAATTCGAAACGATTGGTCCTCTAGGCTAGATAAAACTTTGTGGGCTTATCGTATGACATTCAAAACACTATTAGGGATGTCACCTTATAAGCTGGTTTATGGGAAGCCATGTCACCTATTTGTTGAGCTAGAGCACAAAGTGTTTTGGGCCATTAAAAAACTAAACATGGATTAGATCGCTACTAGCCATAAAAGGTTGGTTAAAACTGAATGAAATGGAGAAATTCCGGGCACAAGCATATGAGAATGATAAATTGTACAAGGAGAAGACCAAGTACAGACATGATAAAAATATTATGCCAATGCAATTTGAACCAAGACAATAGGTGTTGTTGTTCAACTCTAGGCTCAAATTGTTCCCGGGAAAACTAAAATCTCATTGGTCAGGTCCCTTCAATGTAGCTCAAGTATACCCTTATGGAGTTATTGATGTCAAATATATGAAAATGGGGGTCACATTCAAAGTTGATGGGCAAAGCCTGAAGCACTACTAGGGTGCACATGTAACTCGAGATAAACAGTCTATTGGTCTTCGAGATGTTTAACTTCAACATTTCAATAATTCCTTTTCATTTTATTTTTGCTAATTTTAAATTTCTCTTAGTTATTTTATTTATTTTGTTTAATAAATTTTATTTCCTTGTATTGCAGGTATTTTTGTTTTCATAAAGTTAATAGTGAGGTCGGGCCATACGTTACCCGTTGGCCTATCGAAATTTGTTTTCCAAATATTTGAGCCTTTAACTTTTTCACGACCCCTCCAAATTCCATTACAACAAAGTCAGTCCATAATTACCGACCTTCCATCACCCACATCATACCCCATTTACTCCCTACATTGCCTTCATTTTATTTTACCTTAATCTCCTCAATTCTTTTTACAGTTACCCTAAATCTTCTTTCTCTCTACACTTGTGTTTGTTTTCAAAAACATAATTTTTTTCTTTTACACAGGCTTTTACCTTAACTTTCCACAATGGCTGGATGATCTATCCCTTAATCATCTGTTATGCCACCCCACATTTTCTTTAACACTATGGCTGAAGAGTGTCGCGTGTGAAATGATATGCGATTTGTGCAAGTATACACGTCTCATCGAGTAATAAAATGATTAGTGAGTACCATTCCTACGAGGATCGAATTGAGGCACAAAAGTGGTCAAGTTATTGATGGTTAATGTTATGGCAAGACTGATGAATAAGATGCTATGGTAAACTAAGGTAAAGTATGTAGTGATAATTCATAGGAATGATGATGTATACGATAGATGGAATTGATGCATAATTAGAAATGCTATGGCAAAAGTGAGAGAAGAAATGTAATGGTAACAACGAGAGTGATTATCCAAATAGAATGTAAACAAAGAAATAAACTAAATATGTTGTGGCAAAGTTACAACAACAAAGAATAAGGATAGAGTGATGTTGATCCGCAAGGTCGAGATTACCCATAATTGACCATTACTGTCAATAATGCATTGGAAAAGTCATATCTAATTTACTGTACAGAAGAGTTCTAAAATAACCTGTCTCTCGCAAAAGAAAAACCTCAAGTTACCTTGCCCGTGTCTATAGGCTCTTTAGATATTTTGCATAGGTTCCTTCTGTATGATCATGACTTTATGTCTAGAGTTGATTACAAGTGTCTATCGAATACTTGCTCATTTCGTTTAATTATAATCCAACCCTTTCAAAATTAGAATCAATTATAAGTATACGAACTGTCTTCTATGTTTAGAGATCGTTTGCATTTTAATTAAAAAATAAGAATAATCAAATGAAACAGTAAAGAAAATTAGATATATACTGCATCCATAAAAATAGTTTAAGGTTTCAACGAAAGTAATCCCAACCCTATGAGATTTAGCTCATGGGTTGGGAAATAAAATTCCAAACCAAAATATTATCTGGCATTGTGTTCAACTACTTCAATTTAATATTCTGAAGGAACACTAATGGAAATAATAGAAGAACTTCAGGCAACAGCTTTCACTTGCCTAATCCACAGTTCGGCAGCACAACTTCCTATGATGGCTGAGAAGGATTTTTTTTGACTTCCTTTCCTTTACGCAGCGGAACCCTTATTCACGCATGAGGATTTCTCTCTCTTGTTCATCTTTTTGGGTTTCCTCCTTTGGCTTTTTATAGGATTTTTCCCTAGGGTAAATCCAACAACCCATGTTTATCTTCTCTTCTTTTTAAATTCATTTTTTCTAGCATAAAAACGAACATCCCAGGATTATCTTATTTAAGCCTATTTTTATGATACAAGTTCAGTTGGGCTGAAACTGGTATGTGTTGAGTGTTGACTCGGTCTTCCCAGCATTGCCACGACATCCATGTTGACAAGATGTCCAACATTTTGCCCCGACAAACCTTCACTCCTTTTTTTCTTGTTCCTCAACTTGCACCTACCAAACCACAAAACATAACCTTACCACAAGCAATTAAAAGCGCCTAATAATTAAACATAGTTGAAGCTCTTAAGGAAATGATGAAAATAGGAATGAAATGTCCTAAAATGCAACTAAATGTACCTAAATACAGGCAATTAGCTAGGTTTAAAGGCATGAAATATAACTCTTTTCAAGAGTTATCACACCCCAAACCTGTGTTATTGCTTGTCTTCAAGCAAAATACATATGAATGCATGAATGCACAAGTTTTTTCCTTTGTATATAACTATCTTGTACTGCTAATCTATTAAAAGAACAACATATACATCAGTTTTCAACAGTCTTCTTTCTCTAAAAACTTGGTCGAATGTCAATGGTTCGTTTTAAAAAAGGTTGTGCAGAAAATTTTTCCTTAAAAACAAAATTTCCTAAGTAATTATGCATGCTTTCTAGCCATAGCAAATATCTCCTAATGCACTCAGTTCATTTGTTACCTAAACTCAAGTCACTTTGTAACCCTTGCTCACAACCTTTTTAAGATATTTATTTCTACTTGTTTTTTCTATTCTTCTTTTTTTTTCTTTTTCTTTTTTCTTATAATATTAAGGGATTTAACATGTCACAAAATTCTGACTTGATAATCAGAATGGAGAATACATGGAATTACCTAGTACTCAATCATGTCACAATTTAAATATAAATCACTTTTGAAGCTAAGGCTTTTGACTAAAAAGATGGATGGAGCAAACAACTACCTCCTTACCTACTCAACTTGTTCCTACAATGGAGTGCCCCTTCTCTTTATTACACACTCTTACTCAGACTCACCTTTCTAGTCAACAGCACGATGGAGCAAACAAAGTGGTGCTGACTTACTCGACAATTCTAAGCATTTGAGTGCCTACTATCTTTTATTTAAGAATGTCGTGGAAAAATGAATAAGTTTGACTTCAAAAACTCTTAGTTCATTAAATAACACTCGCTATTATCAAAAAGGAAAAAAAATTGAGTATAGGACATCTCATTTTTAAGAATTAATTTTCACGCAATCTAACCTAAGTTAAACTCGCCTCATCCATTGTCACATGTTCTAGATATACTGAAGAATATAAACTCATCATTGAACATCACAAGTAAAAAGATTGAACTTCTCGTAGATAAAACAGTACTTAATAATCACATGACAATTGCAAACAACTTAATTATACTAGGATGAACATACATACTAGATACGTAATGCAACCTAAATGCAAATACACCCCCAAACCTAAGGTATGCATTGTCCTCAATGCATGAATAGATATATTCAAACTATTTATGTAAAGACAATGTCATGGGAAAATATATGCAATGCAATGTGTATGAAAGAAAAGAAAACTTTCCTTGCTTGGATTGTATTGTAGATGCTTCATTTTGTCCGACGGGTTGATTTATGAGTAGCAACCTTGTACCTCTACTTCCTCTTCGTCCTTACAGTCAGTATCAATGCTAAAAAACTCTATTTTCTTTGGTGCTTAAGCTGCATTCTCTTTATTGGCAGGATTCGTCTCAATGGGCTCTGTGTCACCGACCCCTTCCCCTCCTACAGTTTATTAAACAAAGGAAATGAAATAACCAAAAGAAATTGAAATCGATAAAAAGAAATAAAAAGAAATTTCCAAGATGTTGAAGTTAAACATCTTGAAGATCAATGGACTGTTTATCTTGCTGTACATGAGCACCCCAGTAGTGCTTCAAGCGCTGTCCATTAACTTTAAATGTGTCCCTAATTTTTATGTTATTGACATTAACAACTCCATGCGGATATGCATGAGCTACCAAGCATTGTTCATCAAAATTGAAAGGTCTATTTTGCTCCAGCAAAGTGCACAAGGGTTTCCGCTCAAATGAATCTTCATCACTGTCAGAATTTCTATGGCAAAATCTCATGAACTCTTCCTCCACTACTATTTCTATCAAGTCAATGGCTCAACATTCTTCATTCTTATCGGCACATTTCTGGGCATTAAATATATTAAATGTGATCTGCTGATCATTCATCCTCATGGTCAATTCACCTTTTTGCACATCAATTAAAGTTTTGCCAATAGCAAGAAAAGGTCTTCCAAGAATAATTGGCACATTTTGATCAGCTTCAAATTCTACTCTTACCAGCACGTCCTCAATTTTACCTTCTGGATAGGTGTAGGATCGATCAGTTACTTGCAAAGTCACTATAGTAGGTCTTGCTTTCCCAATTCCTAGCTTCCTGAAAATAGACATAGGCATTAGATTTATACTCACTCTTAAATCACATAATGTCTTACCAACATAATGATTTCTAATTGAACAGGAGATAGTGAAACTCCCTAGGTCCTTCAACTTTGGAGGTAATTTATTCATCAACATTGCTCTACACCCTTCAGTAAAAGCAACAGTCTCAAATTCTCCCAATCTGCGCTTCTTTAACAATATGCCTTTCATAAATTGTATGTAATGCCGATGCTGCTCGAGGCTCCCGCACATCCGAGTCGCCAAGGTGCCGATGCTGCTCGAGGCTCCCGCACATCCGAGCCACCAAGGTGCCGATGCTGCTCGAGGCTCCCGCACATCCAAGTACCAAATTGTCGATGCTGCTCGAGGCTCCCGCACATTCGAGCCACCAAGGTGCTAATGGTGCTCGAGGCTCCGGCACATTCGAGCCACCAAGGTGCCGATGCTGCTCGAGGCTCTCGCACATCCAAGCACTAAGGTGCCGATGCTGCTCGAGGCTCTCGCACATCCAAGCACCAAGGTGCCGATGCTGCTCGAGGCTCCCGCACATCTGAGCCACCAAGGTGCCGATGGTGCTCGAGGCTCCCACACATCTGAGCCACCAAGGTGCTGATGCTGCTCGAGGCTTCCGTACATCCGAGCCACCAAGGTACCGATGCTGCTTGAGGCTCTCGGACATCCAGCACCAAGGTGCCGATGGTGCTCGAGGCTAGTGAAACTTCTTAGGTCTTTCAACTTTGAAGGTAATTTATTCATCAACATTGCTATGCAGCCTTCAGTAAAAGCAACAGTCTCAAACTCTCCCAATCTGCGCTTCTTTGACAATATGCCTTTCATAAATTGTATGTAATTGGGAATTTTCTCTAAAGCTTCTACCATCAGTATGTTGATATGGAGTTGCTTCAAGACATCCAAAAATCTTTTGAACTGGGCCTCTTGTTTACAATTGTGGAATCGCTGAGGAAATGGTAGAGGTGGTCGCCCTTTAGGTTGTTTATATTGTTTTGCTGTGGCATTTCCACCAGCAAAATGGTCTAATTTTTCTATGATAGGCTGTTGTTTTACCTTTTCAATTATAGTGTGCTTTCCAGAGGTTCTAAATTTTTTTCCTAGTTGAGTCTGGATTTGTCCTATTCTTCCGTGGCATCTTAAATAACTTTATCCAACTAAGTCTCACTTTTAAGAGTTATTGTTTTGTAATGTTCTTTCGCTTGTGATCTCGAATTCTTAGTACCACTTGGCAATGATCTATGTGGCCTCGAATTTAGAGCGTTCACTATTTGCCCCACTTGATTTTCAAGAGCTCATAAAGATGCAACCTGACTCTGGATTACATCATCATTATTGGCCATATATTCCTTTAACAAGTCTTCAATAGATGGTGACGATGATGATGACTGACCTTGTTGAACATTTTGCCTTGGCATATGTTAAATGTAACTGGGTAGTGCATTGTGGATATTCTATCTTGGAACAATGTGTGATCTTCCCGCACCTCGATTATTCCAACTAAAATTCAAATGCTGGTTCCACCCTGAATTGTAAGTATTAGAATAGAGGTTATTATTCTGGTTAAAATTACCCATATAATACATCAATGATGGGTTTGATGGGCATTCCTCAAACACATGATCCTCGCCAGAATAAACGCATAACAGTTCGGCTAAGTTTATCTACTGAGTTGCAGTGGGCTTCTTCATTATTTTGATCATATTACGTAAAGAAGATACCTGGGATGTTAATGAAGTAATTGTGTCGAGCTCCATAGTACCAATAGCTCTCTTGTACATCTAAACTCTTGTGATAGGGTACTGATAGTCTTTGTTGACAATCTTTTCCAAAATCTCATATGCTTCGTTGTAAGATTTATCCAAAAATGTACCATTGGTAGATGTATCAACTACCATTCGAGTATGTGCATTCAACCCATTATAGAATATTTCCATCTGAGTCCAGTCCTGGAATCCATGCATCAGACATTTCTGAATTAACTCCTTAAATCGTTCCCAAGTTTCATATAGCGTTTCATCCTCCACTTGTCGAAAAGATGTGATGTCATTTCTAAGCTTGGCATTCATAGTAGGCGGGTTATACCGTAGCAAGAATATCTTGCAAAGATTATTCTATGATGCCATTGTTCCCAACGGCAAAGCAGTTAGCATCCTTTTGCACGATACCTTAAAGAATACCAGAATAGCTTAAGTCTCAAGGCGTCTTCAGGAACACCCTACTGTTTGAATGAATCCCATACTTCTAGAAAGAGTCTTAAATGTAATCGTGGATTTTCAGTGGGTAGTCCACTGAACTGTCCTAAAGTTTGTGACATCTAGAACATTACCGGTTTTAACTCAAATTGTTGCACTTGTATATTTGGTCTAACTATCCCTAGATTCAGATCATCCAGCATTGGGACAACATGCTCTCTAATTGGCCTATCTCGACCATTCACCACACGTCCAATGGGAGGATTTTCATTACGACCATTAAGATCATTCCTGTTTCCAACCATTTTTTTCATCTCTTTTCTCTTTCTCTGCAAGGTTCTATCATTCTCCGGATAAAAAAAGTTTTCTTTGTTAGTAGGAATGCCTCTTCTCATGCACTGATGGCAAACCTGTAAAAGGTAAGTACACTAAGTTAAGTAAAACTACTAAGTAAAATAAACAAAGCAAATTTAACCAAATTGATGATCCCCGACAACGGCACCAAAAACTTGTCACGTTCAAAATGATATGCGATTTTTTCAAGTATACCGTCGAATCAAGTAATAAAGTGATTAGTGAGTATCGTTCCCATGAGGATCAGATTGAAGCACAAAAGTGGTCAAGTTATTGTAATATGGTTAATGTTATGGTAAGACTAACGAATAAGATGCTATGGTAAACTAAGGTAAGTATGCAGTGATAATTCAAAGGAATGATGATGTATGCGATAGATGGAATTGATGAATAATTTGAAATGCTATGGCAAAAGTGATAGTAGAAATGTAATGACAATAAATAGAGTGATTATCCAAATAAAATGTAAACAAAGAAATAAACAACTAAATATGTTGTGGCAAAGCTAATATGAAAAAGAATAAGGATAGAGTGATGTTGATTCAGAAGGTCGGGATTACCCAGAATCGACCCTTACTGTCAATAATGCCTTGGCAAAATTGTATCTACTTTACTGCACGGAAGAGCTCTAAAATGGTATGCCTTTCGCAAAAGCAAAACCTCAAGTTTCCTTACCTGTGTCTATAGGCTCTTTAGATATCTTGCATGGGTTCCTTTGGTATGATCGTGACTCTATGTCTAGAGTCGACTACAAGTGTCTATTGAATACTTTCTCATTGCATTTAATTTTAATCCAACCAATCCAACCCTTTTGGAATTGGAATCAGTTTATGAGTATGCGAACAGTCTTTTATGTCTAGAGATCATTTGCATTTTAATTAAGAAATAAGAACAATCAAATCAAACAATAAAGTAAATTAGATATATAATGCATCCAGAAAAATAGTTTAAGGTTTCATTGAAAGTAATCCCAAGACTATGAGATTTAGCTCATGGGTTGGGAAATTAAATTCCAAACCAAAATATTATCTGACATTGTGTTCAACTACTTCAATTTAATCTTCCGAAAGAACACTAATGAAAATGATGGAAGAACTTCGGGAAACAACTTTTGCTTGCCCAATCCATATTTCAGGAGCACAGCGTCCTGTAATGTCTAAGAAGGACTGCCTTCTACTTCCTTTCCTTTACGAGACCGAACCCTTATTCATGAATAAGGATCTCTCCCTCTTGTTCGTATTTTTGGGTTTCCTCATTTGGCTTTTTATAGCTTTTTCCTTAGGGTAAATCCAACAACCCATGTTTATCTTCTCCTCTTTTTAAATTCTTTTTTTTCTAGCATAAAAAGCAACATCCCAGGATTATCTTCTCATCTTTATTAGACATATTTTTCTAGTACAAGTATAGTTGGGCTGAAACTGGTATGTATTGAGTGTTGACTCGGTCTTCCCGAAATTGCCAATGCATCCGTGTTGACAAAATGTCCAACCTTTTACCCTGGCAAAACTTCACTCATATATTTCTCGTTCCTCAACTTGCACCTGCCAAACCACAAAACATAGCCCTACCACAAGCAATTAAAAGTACCTAATATTTAAAAAAAGTCCAAGCTTCTAATGAAATGATGAAAATACGAATGAAATGTCCTAAAATGCAGCTAAATATACCTAAGTACAAGTAATTAGGTAGGTTTAAAGCCATGAAATATAACTCTTTTCAAGAGTTATCAAAGAGCGGTACCAAAACAACATCTCCAAGTGACCCTTTTTGCTTGGAAAATAGGTTTTCTTCTTAAAGACGAGGCTTTCATGGGTTATGACACTTCCATTTCTTCTATCATCGAGCAACATGGATGAAAATTTTTTTGTTTGCATCCAGAGGATGTTCTGACCAAGATTGTTTAAGAGTTCTATGCTCACCTTACTTCCCCAAATACTTCGTTTATATATTTGTGAGAAGTCTATGTCTTATTTGATGAGGAAACTATTAATGCTCAATATGGTCGTTCTGATATCCAAGATGAGGATACATAGTTTGTTGCAGCCATCACTGCTGATCAATTGACTCAAGTTCTTCAAGACCTCTATGTGGCAGAAACTAAATGGACGGTGTTGAGGCAAGATTGATACACCGTGGAAAGGGAATCTTTGAAGCCCAAGTGTAGGGTTTGGTATCATTTCCTTAAGACACGTTTAATCCCTTCTACCCACAACTCCACTGTCTTTAAGGAGTGGATGTTGTAGGTCCATTCCATAATGTAGAGTAGGAAGATTAATATGGGTAAGATCATTTTCAACAAAGTCCACCGGTGTGTGCAAGAAAATAACGGGAGTCTCAACTTCCCATCTCTAATCATCGCACTTTAACAACGCGTAAATGTCCAAGTACAGTCCAGTAAAGATGTCACCTCAAATAAAGGGGCCATTACGAGATTGATTATTTCGAATATTTCTGGGGAGGTTTTGTCACGTTAATAACCTCTTGGCTTAGCCTCTACATCCTCTACACCAACATTTGCTACTGCAAACACCTCCAATTCCAACAGTTTATTTGAGCAGCAAGTGCTCAGCTCATTGGAGAAATTGCAGAAGCAGAATAATTTTATCGAGAATCAACAGTTTCGACTTGCTATAGATTTGGCAAATTTGTAGGAAAAACTGGCTCTCTACTGGGCCTATGTGGAAATGAGTGATGCTGCTATGAAAAGGTCCCTTCAAAAGAATTTCACCAAGTCAATGCCTGTATTGCCTGACTTTCCTAAGGAATTGCAAGCAGCTATAGTAGAAGGGGTTGGTGAAGTTGAGCCAGTTGAGATAGACCCTGCCACTACTGAGAAAGAAACCAAAGAACCAGAGGAACAAACAGAGAAAATAGAATCAGTCAGCCTTACGACTGATCGTGAGGAAGAAGATGAAGCAAATCCCACACTTGCACCACTAGTGGACAACACTCCAACTGTTCCACCTCCTTCTACTGAACCAGTGACTGAACAAGATCGAGAAATCAATCGTCTCATTGATGAAATCACCGAGTATGATAATGAATAGGAGGATGTGCCACTCTACTCATTAAAAAGGAAAATGCGTTATAAGCATAGTGCACGCAAATCATCCTTTCCTTGCATCATGCATTCCATTTGTTTTGTCATGTCATTTTCTATACATATATATCTTTTTGCATTCATTTTTCATGCCTATACATGCATTGAGGACAATGCACCCTTTAGGTTTGGGGGTGTATTGAGCATTTAGGTTGCATTTTTTATTTAATAAACACTTTGTTTATATTTAGTAAGCATGCTCATTTTAGTGAATTTTATTTTGCCATGTAACCGACAAGTACTTTTTCGACTATGATGAGTACAACTTTTACTTGTGATGTTTGATGATGAATTTAAATTCTTCAATAAATCTAGAACATGTGACAGTGGATTAGGTAAATTTAGCTTAGGTGAGGTTGCTTGGAAATTACCTCCTAAAAATGAGATGTCCTGAATTTAGTTATATTTCGACTATAGCGGATTTATTTTAATAAACTTAGATATTCTTGTAGCTAAACTCAATAAAATTGTCAAATTATTACTTAAAGAGATAACAGTAGATACTCCAATACTTAGAATGGCCAATTAAGTCAGCAGCACTTTGTTTACTCCATAGTGCTATTTTTCTAGAAAAGCAAGTTTAAGTAAGAATGTGTAATAAAGTAAAGAAAATTTGGGGCACTCCACTGTAGCAACATGCTAAGTAATTAAGGAGGTAGTTGTTTGCTCCATCCATCTTCTAAGTTAAAAACTTTAGCTTCATGAGTGATTTTTATGCAAATTGTGACATGGTTGAATACTCGGTAATTTGGTGTATGCTTCAATTTAATTATCGAGTCAAAGAATTGTGTGACGTGCTAAAACCCCTGTTTCAAAAAAGTTTAATAAAAGAAGAAAAAAGTGAAAATGAAAATAAAATTCCATTACATAACACCTTGAGTTTACTTAAAAGATGAAGTAAGTAAATTAAGAGATACTTGCTATAGTGAAAGTTGCATGAGAACTTAGGGCAATATTTTCTACACTGCTTTTGCTGAATAAGCTTATGAAAGTTGATCAAATTTTCAGACATAGAAGATTGCTGAGAACTGAAGTACAAGATGCTTTTTTGATGGTCTAACAACAGAAAGGTGATTATGTTACTGTGGCAATTCATACATTCATGCATTCATATGTATCTTGCTTGAGGACAAACGATAATTGTCTGTATTCAGGTGAATTTAGTTGCATTTTAGGATATTATATTAGTATTTTTAGGGCATTACATTAAGGAGCTTGGAATATGCTTAAATTTTATTATATGTTACTTTTAATTGTTTGTGTGAAGGATTTGTTTGTTGATTGAGTGGTAGGTGCAGAATAAGGAAAAAGGAGCAAATGAGTGAAGGTTTGTCATGGCAAAAGGTTGGAGAGGTTGCCGACATGGATGTTGTGGCAATGCCAGGAAGATACCCAGTCAACACTTAACTGTTATCAGCCCTACTGTACGTGTACCAGAAAAAGCAGCCTAAAAAAGAGAGAAAATGATCATGGGATGATTGGCCTACTCTAAAGGAAGAGGTATAAAACCTAAAAGGAAAAACTAAAAACGGGGAGAATTGGAAAATAATTGGGGGAGAATTGGGGAATAAATATCCTTGGACGGGAGTAGAGGATAACAGTTGAGAATAAGATAGAGCTGAAAGGAAAAATAAGAAGACAGTCCCTCTTAGCCAGTAGTAGATACTGCGACGCCGGAGCTGTGGGCTGGATAGGCGAACGCTATCTTTCTGAAGTTCTTTCTTTACTTTGTTATTTGTTGTTTCGTAAATTGAATTGATGAAAATTATTTTCAATGCTATTTTGAATGCTATTTTTTATCAGGATGTTATTTACCATACTATGAGTTAATCTCATAGGGTTAGGATTACTTGATGAAACCTTTATTTCCATGAATGGCGAAAGCCTAGGTTAGTTTTAATTTACTATTTCATTCAATGGTATTATTGAATTGCATGTGTGTAGTCTCTAGACATAGATGAATGTGCTGCAAGTTTACGAAATTAATCTAATTCTGAAAAGGTCGGTTTAGGTAGATTGAAGTCGAGTGATATGAGTGAGTGTTTAAACAAATACTCATAGCGGACTCTAGGCATAGAGCAGTGTCTCATATGGAAGGAAGTAGAAGCAGTCGTAGGAACCATACTCAAGGCCTATAGACATATACTGCTCTAGGTGAGGTAACTTAAGGTCTAGCTCTCGAACGAAGTAGACCATAGTAGAACTATTCCAAGTAGTAGAATAAGATTAAATTTGCCGAGGCATTATTGGTTAATGAGGGTAGGTTCTTAGTAATCCCAACCTTACAAATCAACATCGTAGATCCTTTATCCTTTGTCGTAGCATCTTTGTTTTCACATCCTTAATTGTTTACTTGTTTGTTTTAAAGATTTTATACTACATTATTCTCCTAATTGCCACTACATTATTATTACTGTTTTTGCCTTAGCATTAATCTCACTTTACTATAATAACTTCACCATTTTATACTTATTCAAGTCCTATGGAGACGATCTCACTTATCACTTTATTACTTGATTCGACGTGTATACTTGCAGAATTCGCATATCATATTCACACTCAACAGAACCCGACCCACTTAAACTTGACGAATTACTCGAACCTTGGTATAGTGTAGTCTTCACACCCTGGGATGTTGAATGGAATGATAAAACAATGAATGTAACACCCCTAACCCATATCCGTCACCGAATGAGGGTTACAGAGCATTACCAAACAAATGGTAAATTTAAACATACATTTCATACATTATCATAAACACATTATAAAATAATCATTCATATACATATCGTCCCTAAATCAAGCATTCAAGGCCCTAGAAACACCTTAGAAAAAATCCAAGACTAATTTGAAATCATTTGGAAAGTTTATGAAAAAAGTTACAAATTTTGGAATATAGGGGTCAACGGGCGTGTGGCCAGGCCATGTGACTCACACGGCTGAGACACACGCCCGTGTCTCAGGCTATCTAACCTTCGAAATAGGGACACACACTCTTGTCCTAGCTCATGTCCTCACCCATGTAACTCTCTGAGTAGGGTTACACAGCTGTGTCAGACGCCCGTGTGCTAGGCCATGTATCTAGGCCGTGTAACTTACTAACTTGCATGCAAAGGAACCTAAAGGGGATGCATGGCCGTGCTACCAAACCGTGTGTCACACACGGTTGAGTCACATGCCTATGTGGACTTAAATTTTCCCAAAATCAAGCCATTTCAAATACCACATCATGCATAAACCTATAGGCCTTTTGCGCACATAATCAAGGCATCAAAATCCTGTCAAAACTTAGATATAATGAGCATTTCAAGAGTCCTAAATCAACTAACCAATATGCCATTCAAGGCACCTCAATCACACAAATAACACTTACCTAAACATGCAAATTTTACCCTATTTAAATCATCAATTACTAGTTCAATACTTTCCAAAACAACTCATAATTTGACCATTTTCAAGCTAACATTTTGTACCAACAAGACATACGTTTTCACTGTAAAAAAGTGACCAAAAGGACTTGCTTAAACGAACATTATAAGTCCATAAACCATACATAAACATCAAGGCACAAACATGCATAATTACCATGTTCAATCTATTATCAACATGCCAAGAGAATTCTTATAAACAAGTACAACAAAGTTACCAAAACGTCATAACTTGGTAAGGCATCAAAGTGAATCAAATCAACATAGCTTTCCAAAGCTTAAACATGTTGAGTCATAATTAACACATACACCTTAATACCATTACAAAGCACCCTATACATGTCATTATAAACCTTAGCCAAATTACTCAACACCACCGAATTGTCCACTAGATAGTGTAATATATCTCCGATGAACTTCTAATCTATTGAGCTACCGACAATCTGTAAAGTAAAGGAAACTACTACATAAGCAATGAATGATTAGTAAGCTCGCATAAAATTAAACTAAACTTATCACTTCTTCAAGTCAATTCATAGAATAGGTATAAATCAAATCAAGTCATAAGCTTAATATAAGCCTATTGAAAGACCAAAAATACACAAATTGGTAAGTTCCTGAACATCACATAAGCATCAACCTTTTCATAAAATTATGAACCATTCCATTTAATTTTCTTACCATTTCATTCCAAATGCTTTACACAAGCCTAAACAACATCATTACTTCACATGTTAATGCACTTATCCATGATAAAAATGAGTTCATCCATAAGATATATGATTTACCATGTATAAACATACCATTTTGCATCATCAATATTACCATAACGTCATAATTCATTGCAATTTCACACTTACCATTTCATTTTCGTAACAATAAGTATAAGCATAAGGTAATTCAACCACAAGCTTGTCACAAGCCTAAATATCATTACCAATACACAAGTTAGTGCATTTATACATAACTCAATTGAATTAACCACATGATAAGCCATTTTCATAAAAAAAAATACATCATTTGAACCACACATCCTTTTCATGAGCATATGTATAATTCCATTTGGAAACCTACCATTTCAATCCCTTTTCATACCCGTTGAACCATAGAGAATATCATCAGATACCCGAGAAAGCTCACACAAAGTGTGCTTAAACATAGAACCGTAACCTTTCCTTTACATCGTTGCTCACATGAGTTGTGAAATGGGCCTGCTCACACGAGTTGTGGGTCAAAATGTAAGCTACACGATGCTGCTCACACGAGTTATGGAGTATCTGTAACAAATGCAGGACCTCAGCCATGGGTCTGACATTCAAGACTAGCACCTGAAACATGAAATCCCTAATGACATGTCATTTGTATCCTACAAATTCCTAAGGTTCAACCGAGACTCGATAATTTTCATAGCATTGCTTTGGATGTACATTTTTCAATAGCATTACAAATACATAATAACATACAATTCAATTACATGAATATAGTAATCCGTACATACGAACTTACATCGACGACTAGGGCATAGAAACAAAGTCGAACTAATTTGAGGCTTTAGCTTTTCCCTAATCTAAATCCGTACGTAGTCTATCTTGATCTAAATTGACAAATTCAATCCATTTAAAATTTCTAGTATTCAATTTAGTCTACATTTCATATTTATGCACAATTACTATTTTGCCCCTAACATTTTAACTTTTCACAATATAGTCCTTAAGCTCATAAATTGAAGTCTAAGCATTTTCATCCCCCATTCAAGCTAACCGATTTCATTAGGGACCTATATCAACCCATAACAATTATCATTTCATAAATTTGCCATAAAATTTTACCAGTTTTACAAATTAATCCCTAAATACAAATTTTATAAAAAATCATTTTACTAAACTTGTTTATTCTTCAAGAAGGATTCATAATATACCATTTAACATCAAGAATCATACCAGAAAATTCATGGCATAACCCTCAACCTTTAACAATTTTACAAATTGATCCCCGGGCTAGTTAGATTAAGCTAAAATGACCTCAAAAACATAGAAATCATTAAAAACGAGGTTCAAAATCTTACCATGCATTAGACTATGTGCTAGCCGAAACGAGAAACGAAGAAGATAGCCACTAATTCCTTTTGTTTATGTTAATTAATTAATTTACTATATTGCCCTTACTTATAAACTAAAATTGTTTAAAATTATACCTTAAAATCGTCCATTAATAAAAACAAGGTATGCTTACCTTTTAAAACCCTTAATTCATGATTCTTTAGCCATTTAGTATAATTAAGCTAATAGCGATTGAATTTTGCATCTTTTACGATTTAGTCCTTCTAATTTAATTAACTATCTAAACATTAAAATTTCTTAATGAAACTTTAATACAACCTTAATAGCACTCCATAAATAGTTTATTAAATATTTACGACTCGACTTATAGAAACGAGATCTCATTACCTTTTTTTCATAAAACCACTTGACTTTAGGATCTTACCACTTGTACCTATCTGTTCTTCCATTATACAATAATCACTCAATCAAATTTTTATCGTCACACTATACATTACTTGTAAATATTAAATAATAATGTTTATAGACTCACACGTCAGATTTGTGGCCCTGAAACCACTGTTTCGACATCATAAAGAAATGGGTTGTTACAATAAATGCAACAAGCTTAACTAAGTTTGATAAGTTCGGTAAGTTCGGTTAAGAATTGAGGGAGAAACAATTCTCACAAAATAAGTTTTCGTATTAAAAATGATCTAACCCAAAATGTTCAATTACGTAGTTATTTATATAGTCCAAAATGGCTATTGAAATTTAACATCTAATTGTGTTCACACATACCATAATCATGTTCACATTAAAGCATTAAAATTCGGTACATGAAGATAAGAAATTCATGCATGGCCGAATAGTGGTGTTGTTTCACTTTGGTGCATTCATGCATGCTTAGCCTTGATGCCTTCTTCAAGGTCCATGAATGAGCAGCCCTTGAATTCAACTTACTCCCCCTTGGCCGAAAGTACATTGCATGGCTCATGCACATCTTAATTTGATGATTTAATGCGTCTTGAATACTTGAATGAACAACTTGAATTTGATGAATTCATCTCCCATGCTGCCACCGTCCATGCACTTGCACTATTATCATGAATCCTTCATCTTTAAGGAATGCATGTTGACATGTATCTTGCACACCATATGAACAGCCACATGAACCTTATTGAAAGCTTCATTCATGAAGATTCTGAAAGGTTCCTTTGTGCATGCATTTCGGCAATGAATGGCCACCTACATCAAGTATAAATAGGCAACACTTGAGCACAATTTCTTTACTCAAAATTCAGCCATGATCTTAGAAACTATATTTTGACTCACACGTATATACATATTTGAACAAAATGACACAAACACATGTACACAACTAAAACATATCATTTGACACAAATTGAACATCATGAGATAATTAAGATTCACACACATGCTAGGATAATTAGCAACTTAGCAACTTGATCACAAAAGATATGTGATAATACGCTAATATGTAGATATTTACATTTGACATGTAATAAAACACACAACGTAATGTGAACAACACACCACACATAAAGACATAGAAATATGCATGAAAAAATTTTTGAGGCATTTAAGTTAAAAAAATAGACTTATTAAAATAAACTTAAGATAATAAAAGTCTTTGAAATTAGAATGATATCAATCGGGCCCTTTAAAGAATTCGTCCAAAATTTGAATGATTTGGTCTCGTATAGGAGTTAGGCTTGGCCCAACTTTGGCATGGCTAGTTTGGGCTTGATTCTAATGTTGTTACATAAGCACTCTAAAGCCTTCCTCGCAACTTGGACTTGGGATTACATCATTCCCTCCCCATTGGAAATGATTTGCCCTCAAATCCAAATCTACATAAAAAAAGAAACGGTTTAGAAAACATGTTTCACTTTTGAAAAGAAAGTTCAACAATAAGACAAGCATTATAATTCATGAACACAATCAATCTATCCTTATCCCATGATTTCAAACATTATTGCTTACACAGGTTTAGGTCTTTTCTAATTGTTGGCATTCAAAACAACATGTTATATTTCCTCTTCATCCTTGTGAATAACCCCTTACCGAAATTGGAATGTTCATTCCCATGAACCTGAACAAATAAAGCATAAAGTAAACAATTAACTTGGTTAGAAAAATAAATCCTCCTCTCACTCAACTTAAATTTTCCTCAATAATTCTTTCTTTTTGTTTCTAAATATAAAGACTTTCTTTTCTTTTTTCTTTTTTTTCTTCATAATCTCTTTTCTTTTGTCATTTCTTTCTCACAATTCTCACCCTTTTTTTCTTTCTCATCTTTTATCTCACTACTTTCCACTCCTTTTTCTTTATTTTTGCTCTAATTTTCTTTCTTTTTCTTCAGATTCTCTCTCTCTTTCTTGTTTTAGTTTTACTTGATCCTCGTAGATTTGTTTAGGTGACAAAAAAACTAAAACAATCGATCTTCCTTTAAAATCAAAGGAGTATCGATCTAAGAACCCATCATACATTACTTGTCGATCAAATTGCCATGAACGACCCAACAAAACATGGCTCTCGTGCATCAGAACCACATCACACATGACCTCGTCTTCATATCGTCTGATTGAGAATGAACGCAACATCTGCTTAGAAACTTTTATCTCAACTCCGTCATTCAACCATTGAAGCTTGTAGGGATGGGGATGTTTTAAAGTGGGCAGATTTAATTTCTCCACCATGGTTGTGCTAGCCATGTTAGTGTAACTCCTTCCGTCAATAATAAGGCTACATACCTTACCATTAAAATGGCAATGACTGTGAAAGATATTCTCACATTGTTACTCATCCTCACTAACTTACACACTCAACGCCCTCTTTGTAACTAAAAGCTTGCCTTCCACGAGATACTCCAAATCACTTGAATTTTCCACAACAGGGGTTGACTCGTTTTCAAGCTCTTCTTCAAACACGATCTTACCATTGTGTTTCATAATCAAAGTGTTACGATTTAGACATTGTCTTGCAATATGTCCTTTTCCAAGACATTTAGAATATGTAACATCACGACTTCTAGATGTTGCTTGAGTCGTTTCCTTGCCTTTTTTCAAAGCACCGGTTCATTTAAGTTCTTTGGAAGCATTAGACTTGTCTTTAGCTTGCGAAAAGTTCCCTTCTTTTTAAGTTGCCGTTCAACTTTTATCCCCATGTGCACCATGTCATTGATCTCAACATAGTGATGAAGTTCGACGATATTGTTAATTTCACAGTTTAATCCGAACAAAAATCTAACCATGGTAGCCTCTCGGTCTTCCTCCACATTAGCTCTAATCATGAAAACCTCTATTTCTTTGAAATTGTCATTCATACTCCTTGAGCCTTGCACTAGAGATTGCAATTTTTTATACAACTCTCTATGGTAATGACTCGAAATGAAGCATTACCTCATGATAGCTTTCATCTCCTCTCATATCTCCACAAGACACTTTTCCTTTCTTCTCCTACTTAGGGTTAGTTGATTCCACGAAATCATAGCATAACCAGAAAACTCAATGGCAGCGAGTTTTACCTTTTTAAACTTAGAGTAGTTGTCGCAATCGAAAATCATCTCAATCTTTCGTTCCCACTTCAAGTAGGCTTCAATATCGTTCCTCTCTTGAAACGAAGGGATGTTCAATTTGATGTTACTAAGGTTATCATCAACTCAAGCACGCTCTCGCCTTTCCCTAGGATGTCATCCATTACTCCTCCCACTCCGGATAGAAGCTCTTTTAAGTGCCTCATCATCATTCCCATAATAACCCAATATATCCAACTCATTGGATGCTTCACCTTTTCGCGCGTTAGGGGTTCTTGGAATTCTACCCCTTCGAGCTCTCGGTGATCTAACCCATTCCTATCGAATTCTTGCTTCCATAGCGTCAAGTCGTTCTATAGTCTCTCGACTACTATGTATCCATGTATAGATTTCCCTCATCAATGCCTCGATTTGTAGATTCAAAACTTGGCCACAACCTCGTTTGTAGATTTGAGACATATTTTTCAACAAAAAGGATTAGTAATAAAAAGATTGGTTTGAGACAGAAGTACCTTACCAAACAAAACATCGTAAGCCATTCCAAAGGAAAATGCTCCACTCGTGTTTGCACACAAATTCAGCTTTTTCCACTCGAATGATCTTACTTCACTTATGACTTTTACCACTCATAACTTCTCTCACAGGGTTCTTAAAAGAACTAGGAGAACTTTTGAACTTTCAGATGATTGTGGCAAGAAATTTGGGTAAAAAAAAAGGTGACAAAAAGATGGTAGGGTATTTTGGTAATTTGGAAGTTTTTTATTTCAATTTTTTCACAAAAGTTTCAAATGATGAAAAATGGGTTTTAAAGGGTTTTTAGAGGAAATTTGGGTGTAAGGGTAAAATGGTAATTATTGGGTCAATAATTTTTCGGCAGCAAAATTTTTTTTCAAAAAGGGTAAAATGGTCTTAAAATATGAATCGAGAAATATGAATCGGGTAAAAGGTAATTTTTTTAGTCTTGTTCTTTTCCTTTCTTTTTCTTACGTTTTTTTTTCACTTCAAATTATTTTTCTTCAAACTTTTTTTTAAATACAAATACCACTAAAGATAGTTATGAACCTTAACTCAAGAATCCTGAGCTTTGATACCAAATGATGCTATTTTTTAAGATTTAGATTGTTTAAAAAATTACAAGAAGGAATGATCGTCTTAATTGGTTCGCGTGATGGTGGAGACCTTGACCTGAAGTACTCGAATGCTTTAAGAAATCAAAGTTATAAGGAACCCAACCCGCTTAAACTTGACGAATTACTCGATCTTTGGTATATTGTAGTCGCCACACCTCGGGATAGTGAACGGGATGATAAGACAAAGAACGCCACAAACTTAACTAAGTTTGATAAGTTCAATAAGTTCAGTTAAAAACGAGGAAGAAACAATTCTCACAAAATAAGGTTTTGTATTAAAAATGATCTAACCCGAAATGTTTAATTACATAGCTATTTATAAACTCTGAAATGGCTAATGAAATTCAGTATCTAATGGTGTTCACACATGCCATAATCATGTTCACACTTGACATTAACATGTTCACATTAAAGCATTAAAATTCGGCTCATGAAGATAAGAAATTCATGCATGCTTAGCCATGAAGCATTCTTCAAGTTCCATGAATGAGCAGCCTTTGATTTCAACTTAATCCCCCTTGGCCAAAAGTACATTGCATGGCTCATGCACATCTTAACTTGAGGATTTAATTCATCTTGAATACTTTAATGGACAACTAGAATTTGTTGAATTCATCTCTCATGTTGCCACCATCCATGCACTTGCGTTATTGTCATGAATCCTTCACCTTTAAGGAATATAGGTTGACATGTATCTTACACACCATATGAAAAACCACATGAACCTTACTAAAAGCTTCATTCATGAATATTCTGGAAGGTTCCTTTGTGCATGCATTTCAGCAATGAATGGCCACCTATCAAGTATAAATAGGCAACACTTAAGCACAATTTCTTCACCCAAAATTTAGCCATGAACTTAGAAACTATACTTTGACCCACACACATATACATATAAGAACAAAATGACACAAACACATAAACAGGACTAAAACATATCATTTGACACAAACTAAACATCATGAGATAATTAACATTCACACACATGCTAAAATAATTATCAACTTAGCAACTTGAGCATAAAAGACATGTGATAAAATGCATATATGTAGATATTTACAATCGACACGTTATAAAACGCACAACGTAATGTGAACAACACACCACACACAAAGACATGGAAATATGCATGAAAAAAATTCGTGGCATTTAAATTTTAAAAAAAAACAGACTTATTAAAATAAAATTAAGATAATAAAAGTCTTTGAAATCGCCATGATATCAATCGGGCCCTTTAAAGAAGTCATCTAAAATTTGAATTATTTGGTTTCGCATAAGATTTGGGCTTGGCCCAACTTTGGCATGGCTAGTTTGGGCTTGATTCTATCGTTGTTGCATAAGCCCTTCAAATCCTTCCTCGTAACTTGGACTTGGGATCACATCAGGTAGTTAATTAAATAACTAGGAATAATAAAATAAATTATTAAAATAATTAGAATTATGAATTTTAGGTTAAGAAATTGAAATTAAGTGTCCATGAATTAATTTGGTTTAAATAGATTTTAAAAATGATATCGGATTTGAAATAACTTAAAAAATGGTTTTAATTTAAAAACAAGGACCAAATTGGAAAATGGAGGAAATTGTAGGTAGTCAAAGGGCCCAATTGTTAAATTTGTATTGGTTATTTAAACCACCCATTGTCTCCTTCCTTCCCATTTAACCCATCATTCAAAAATTTTTCAAACACCAAATTAATGCTTTTCTCCTGAAATTAGTTGATCCTTTTTTATTTTCATGATCTCCAAACACAAAATTCTCTTTCAATTTTAAAGAAAACTCACTTTTTCTCCTTCAATTTCAACATAGTTCTTCACACGTTTTAGCACGAATTAGCTCCATAACTCATCGATTTTGTCAAATGAAGGTGAGATTCTAGCGTTTTATGATTATACAAAGTGACTTGTTATTTCAATTCAAGTTTTAAATGATTTAATCAAGATTACAATAGATCACTTGATTTTAAGTTAATTTTTGGCTTAAATATGGTGGATCTCGTATTTCTAAGCCAAACTTTTGTTCTAATGTGATTTCTAGCTCATTTTGGTCTAATTAAAAGGTTTTTAATCTTGATTTAACAAATCCTTAAGAAATTTTAACAAATCAAACTTTTTCCACATTCTAATTATTGCATAAGCTTGATTTTTTTGGAAAAATGAGATTTGTGTAATTGGAAAAAATTGAATATCTAAATCTATAATTAGATTATATTTAGGATTATTAAGATCAAAATTAGGGCTTAGTAAAGAGATTTGAGTGGTGAAATCATTATTTCGGCAAAACGAGTTAAGCTTGCTATATAGAGGTTTAGAGGCTTTAATTTATGATTCTTGAATGACCAAAATTTTGTTTGTTGCTATTTGTAATGCCTTTGTATTGTTTCTGATGTATATGTAAAGTGTCAACTCACTTGAGAGCCTGCACCAGTAAGGACAAAGGCAAGCAAAAGCTTACTTGAGCATTGTTGTTGAAGCAAGTTGCTAAGGTGAGTGGTCTTATGTGCTATAATTAATGCACAAAATAGTGAGTTAAAATAGGCTTAGGTGATCAAATCATCTAATCTAAGTCCTAGAAGTAAGTGTTCTTACTTGAGCTTTGATTATTTCATAAACAATATTACATGTGCTATGATGTGCTTAAGTGTGTGATGTGGTTATATGTGATGAGTATATGCCTGACTATCATTTGCGGATAGTTGGTGTTATGCACACACCTCTGATATGAAAGTGTATTTGGCTCAATGAGAAAAGTGTTAGCACTTGTAGTGCATCATGTGAACATGAGATTAGAATTTGATTATGATAAACATGATAAATGTGAGTGTGCATAAACCAAAAAATGTGTGTGTGACATAGATATATTGGCCTTGTGAACCTTTGAAAACATTTGATATAGTTGGCATGCCATAGGATTTGAGTACTCATTTATATGCTTTGATATTTGGACATGTTTTGAGGGATAAGAGAATGTAGAGCATTGCTCCATTCAAAGGGATATGTTGGTGTGTTGGTGTGTTAACTTTATGCTACACTTACTTAGGACATGTAGACTATTTTGAGTCATGGGGTGATGGAGACTCGAGTATCCATTGAGAGCCTTTATTATGCATTTTTATCTTCACAAGTTGCCAATGTATCAACATGATTTAATATTTGATTATGCTATGTGATAAATGAGTCTAGCATGCTTATTTTTAACTCTTGTGTTTGTGATTTATTTTAGAATCTTGAATACTCACTGAGCTTGGTTAGGCTTACACTCTTTTGTGTCTATTTTTTTAGATAAATAGCTCGTTTGGAGTGGTGAAGTAGGAAAGCTAGTGATCCCAAGGCAAAGGCATCTTGGTTGTGCATGTGAGATCCACATTCTTTTCCTCTTAAGTTTTACTTGATTATTTTTTAATATAGCAAAAAAGGGGCAGAAGAGAAAAGGTAAATTTTAATTTTATGGTTGATTGATTGCTTATATAACAATTTTAGTTACTATGTTTTCAAAGAAAAATGAATGTTAAACTTGAGCTTATTTCAAAATTTTATGCTCCAAATCTTTATGCCTTAAATTGAAAATGATTTTTATATAGGGGGAGATTAAATTGAAAATGACTTTTATTAAGGGGGAGCAATTTATTCAAAAACAAATTTACAAAATTTTTTGTTATATCAAAAAGGGGGAGATTGTTAAACTAAGCCTTATTGGATAATATGTTTTGATATAACAAATTAAAGTGTTTTTTAATAAAAGTAAAGTTGAGCAATTTCATAAAAATCAAGTTGAAATGGTTTCAATTGAGTCAAACATTTTTCAAATATGTTTTAACCATTTTCAAACAAGTTAGAGTTTCTCCAAGACAAAAAGTATCAATATTTTTGTCTAAATATTGATATTTTACAAGATATAGATACCCGTCTGATAATCAATACCAAATTGACATTCTACCATTTTTAAACCCTGGTAGGTATTTATCCAGTATAGATACTTTTCTTAATATATTGATATATTTCCTAAGGTATTGATATTCCTGCTCCAACAGTCACTAAAATAAGCATTAATTATAAAAAATATTGATACCCTTTTACTAGGTATCAATACTCATTGCTGCAGGTGAAGTTAATGACCTAGTATTTCATCCTTAACGGCTACATTCACTTTTAGAATAACCAAAATGGTTGAAAATCAATTAGAGGGTATAAATACCATCTTCCAAATATTTAGCAACAATAAGAAACATGTGCAAAGCTTAAAGATCAATCAAAACAACCTAGAGATTAATTCTTTCATACTTTTTCTTGAAAACACTTGTAAGCTTTCATTGTATTCATTTGGCTCAAGTATTCTTCTTTGTATTTGTACTTGATTGGAAAACATCCTAATCTTGTAAGGATTGTTTATTTGTTTGCTTATTTGTTTCTCTTTGAGAGAGGGTTAATTCTTAAGGTTTGGGTAGAAACCTTAAGGAGTTGTATCTTAAGATTTTGGAGTATAAATCTTAAGAGAGATTGTAAGGTTAAACCTTGTCCTCAAAGGTTGCCAAATGAGTTAATTTAGGAAAATCCTTCATTATGGTAAGCTAAAGTAGTGGAGTAGGCGATTGGGGCCGAACCACTATAAATCCTTGTGTTCTTTATTGCATATTTTTCATTACTTCCCCCACAACTTCTCAAAGGCCAATTCAACCTCCCTATCAGCGATTTCGAGTTGATCCTTTCGAGCTAACATTATGTTTTTATTAAGTTTTCATAGTTTAGTCTAAATGCAATAAAAATTGTATTCTGAGTCTTTTATTGACCTTAGGGGCCAAAGAGGACTAAAGGTGAGCTAATATACTTAGTAAATGTGCAGGAGGCCATTAGAGGGCGTATAAACTCAATATTTGTCGATGTGGTTCAACACGAGAAGTTTGATGTCGCAACATAGGGAGCAAAATACAAGAATATTGGGACTGCCTTTGGTGTCGCGACACACTCCTGATGCAACCTTGAACCTAAGCATACTACCTTCAATGTCGCAACATAGACGCTAGGGTGTCACGACATCGATCCTATACAAGAGATACTTACAAGCCAAGGGCATTTTGGTCTGCACAATCAAATATTTAATATGAGAGCGTCAACTAACCTAGGGTTGAGGATGATTACAACCCTAACTCTATAAATAGGCTCATTTAGCACTTGTTACAACTTTTCAGACTTGAGAATTTTTTTTGTAATTTCAGTTTTCAATTTTTAGGCTTTAGGTTTATTTTTAGTTCTTTTATCTTTGTGTTCTTCGAAAAACGTGGTTTGCAATCGCGATCAAACACAGTGGATTTTCAATGTTTTATCTATCAAATACAAACAAGATTCTCTAAACTCTACTCTTAATTTGTTATTTATGTTTATCTTTATATTCAATTTTATTGTGTTCATGAGATCCATGATAACCTAATCCTCTTATAGGGGAATAACGAGTGGAGGTGTGATTAATTGATTCTTTTGTAGGGTTTTCCTAGTGGATCAACTATTTGGGAGAGGAAGACCTTAAACCCTAGGCTTGAAAAACCTAGAAAGTCATTTAGTGGGAATTAACCCAAAATTGGTTTGGCCTATCCGTGAACACCTTAAATGCAAATCAGTTGGACTGTGAGGTTGAGAGATAAGTAGTTCCTACCTACTCATTAGTTTAGTGGAAGATCGAGAGATACTACTAGGGCAATGACTAGTTGATTTGGTAGAAACCCGGAATAGGAATTAGTTATGATCGCCAAAGTAAGTTAATCACCAATGCCTAGAATTGATTCAAGCCTATAAATTAAGTTTTCCAAAGTTCTTTACATTTAGTTTATTTTTTATTTCTACTTCATTCTTTATAAAACCCCAAAACAAAACTCTCTTTATGTTTCTTCATAATATAATTTATTTAAAGTGCTAATTATATATCTATGTGTTTAGGATAGGATTAATTAGTGCTAGCCTCCCTTGGGTACGATCCTCGGAGTACTTACATACTTCATTGTAACTATATTACAACCTGACCCGTATACTTACGAACACCACTTATTTCATATCTTTTGTGCAGGATTCTTAATTTGGATGTTGGTACGTCCAGAAGCAGTTATTAATAATGTGACGCTAAGGCGACATGATTGATGAGTGTAAGAATGATCGTAGAAACGAAAAAAATGCTTTTCAATGTTTTAATACAAGACACATGCATCATACTGCATTCTTGATCTATTGCTAAAATGAAAATATTTGCTTAATAAAAATATAGTAATTAGTGAATCATTATTGTTTTTCAGTTCAAATCTGTCTCATACCCCTCTTATCAACATTCTTACTGAGAATAAATTGAACGGGGATAACTTTCAAGATTGGAGACAAAATTTGTTGATAGCTTTTAGCTATGAGAAACAAAAATTTGTAATTAATGAACCGTGCCTGCCTGAAGCGTATCCCAAAGCGAGAAATCACTGGAGATATTCTGACTCGATTGCTCAATGTTATATGTTAGCGAACATGAGTAGTGTGCTACAAAAGCAACACAACAATTTTCGTACTGCTAAAGAAATCATGAAAATTTTAGAGGATTTGCTCAGAGGCCAAGTCGTATTGGCTCAATAATCTGTAAATTACTAATCTGATAAACTCCCACCAAAAACTTAAAACTCCAATCACATAACATGTGCTGAAGCTTATGGGATTCTTTGCAGAAGCAATGGACAATGTGGCTGAACTAGACGTGAACTCGTAGATTCAAATAGTGTTCAAATCCTTAACCAAGGCGTTCGCTGAATTTAGGGTCGCTTACAACTTGTGGAATAAGGTGCTTACCTTGACTCAACTCATCAAAGAATTACAATCTTATGAGTTAATGTTGAATGTTGGTAAGCCAGTTTAAGAGAAACTTGAAAAAAACTTAGTTGTGGGCCCATCTTCCTTTAAAAGAAAGTAGAAAGCTAAGGGAAAGAAGAAACCAACTAAGTCTTCGGTTCCACCTCATATGGGTAGGAGGAAAAATAGGTAGTTAGAGGATTCTAAAAAGATCAAAAGTTTCTTCTGTAACGGGAAAGGGCATTTTAGATCAAACTGCAATAAGTATTTAGATTACCTAGCCAAAAATGGAAAAGGTATAGATATTTACGGTTGAAGCTTGGTTAGTGGAAGAATTAATTGACAACTGGGTTATTGATTCTAGAGGCACTAACCATGTGTGTGTTTCTTTATAATGGTTCAGCAAAATGAAAAGTCTGTGTGACAGGAGCCTCTCGCTGTAGACCAAATATGGAAGCTATGTTTCAGGCAAAGTAGTGGGAGAAGTTATTTTACATTTTGATAATTTTAGGAATATTGTTTTAAATGGCGTGTTTTATGTACCTCATTTTTAGAGGAACTTAATTTCTATAGCATATTTATTTAATGACAGTTATTCCATGACATTAAATAAATGGATTGATATTCTCAAAAGTCATTCTTTGACCTGTAATGGATGGATAGAAAACAATATCTATTTATCAGACCAAGCTTCAAACTGAAATTGTAAATAAGAAGCTTAAAACTTCTCACTCTAATAAGGGGTACCTATGGCACTTAAGACTTGGTCATATTAAACAATAAAGAATCACTAGACTCATGAAATATGGTCTCTTAAGTATTCTTAAGGAAGTTAGTCTTCCACAATGTGAATCTTGCTTGGAAGTTAAAATGACTAAGACGTCTTTTAATACAAAAGGTACAAGGTCCATCCGACCCTTATAAATTGAGAACACTGATTTATGTGGTCCTATGAGCATCAGTGCCTGAGGAGGTTATGATTATTACGTGACTTTCATCGACAACTATTCTTGATATGGATATGTGTATCTAATGCACCACAAAAGCAGAACCTTTGATAAATTTCTAGATTTTCGTGGGGAAGTGGAAAAACATAGATTTATCTTGGAACAATCTTCGTTATAACCAAGGTAGGGAATACTTGTTTGAAAAGTTCTTAAGATACCTCATAGAGAATGAGATTTTATCCTAGTTGATTGCGCCATGAAGTCCAAAGCAGAATGGCATAGCTGAGAGAAGGAATAGAACATTGCTTGAAATGGTTCACTCAATGTTAAGCGATTCACAACTACCTACTTCCTTCTAGGGATATGCAACATAGAGAACTTGCTATATTCTAAATGATGTTCTAACCAGGTATTCTTGTAAAACACCTTATGAACTGCGGTATGGAAAGAAACCCACTTTAAATCACTTTAGAATATGGGGTTGTCCAACCCATATTTTGGATAGGTATGCAAAGAAATTGGATGCACGAACATAATTATGCATGTTTGTAGGATATCCGAAATGGTGGATTATTCTACAATTCAAAAGATAATACGATTAAAGTTTCTACTCATGCTAGTTTCCTTGAGGAAAAATACATAGATAACTGTAAGCCTCGAAGTAAAGTGGTACTTGAGGACCTTTCAGGAGTTGTAGAACAATCACTAAGTTCAATTCTCGAGAAAGTTGTGGAAAGACCTGCAAACGATCAACAACATAGGGGAATCCATCATAGTGGGAGAATTTTTAAGAAACTAGACTTCTTCATCTATGATGGTAGATTTTATAATATGGAAGCTAATCATGATAATGATGATCCATTCATTTATAATGAGGCTATATAGGATGTTGATTCCAAGCTCTGGAAACAGGCCATGGATGCCAAGATGGAGTTTATGAAATCCAATACGGTGTGGAAACTTGTAGACTTACCAATTGGGATTAAACTCATAGGGTGCAAGTGGATCTACAAGAAGAAGAGAAATGCAAAAGGGAAAATGGAAACAAATAAAGCTATACCCGTAGGGAAATGCTATACAAAGAAAGAAGGCATCGATTACAATGAGACCTTCTTTCTAGTAGCCATGCTCAAGTCTATCCACATACTCTTATCCATTACACAACTCTCAATTATAAGATCTGGAAAATGGGTGTCAAGAAAACATTCTTGAATGGCTATCTTGATGAGACCATTTACATAGCTCAACCCACTAGCTATGTTGTCAAAGGAAAGGAGTAAAAAGTTTGCAAACTGCTAAGATCCATTTATGAACTTAAGCAGAAATCCCGCTCATAGAATAAAATATTTGATCAAACGATCAAGACTTTTGGGTTTGAACAAAACGTTGATGAACCTTGTTTCTATAAGAGTATAAAGGATAAAAAGGTGGTCTTCCTCGTTCTGTATGTCAATCATATCTACTTATTGGAAACAATGTAAGGGAATTATCATCGATTAAACTGTGGTTAACTCAATAGTTTAGCATGAAGGATTTTGGTGAAGCTAGTTATATTCTTAGAATTCAAATCCTTAGGGATCAAAGTAATAAAACAAAAGTTCTATCACAAGTTTCATACATCGACAAGGTACTGAAACGGTTTGTAATGACTGATGTGAAGCTAGGCAGTCAGTCGACTGCATCAGTTTTTCATCTTTCTTTGGATGACTGTCCTAACACAGCGGAAGAATGAGATCTTATGAGTAAGGTTTCATATGCTTTGGGTTTCATATGCTTTGGTAGTTGGAAGCCTTATGTATGTAATGCTTTGCACCCGTCCAAATATTTGTTTCGTAGTGGGAATGGTTAGTCAATATTAGGTGAATCCTGATCTGAGGCATTACCAAGCTATAAAGAATATATTAAGGTATCTTAAAAGAACAAGGGATAATATGCTTGTGTATTCCGGGGAGAACCTTACTCCTGTTGGATACACAGACTCAGACTTCCAAACTTATATAGATTCGAGGAAATCGACAATAGGAAATGTATTCGTGCTAAGTGGTGGAGTCATAGTATGGAGAAGTGTAAAGAAAACTTGCATTGCTGACTCTACTATGGACGTCGAGTATTGACCTGTCGTCAAATGTAGCAGTTAATTTAGTCTATTTTCGCACTTGAAGAGCTTATTTTATAGCCAATTTAGCATTTAATATTATATTTTTGGTATTTAGTACTTAGAATTAAATATTAATAAAATAAGTTTTCTTAACACATTTTATGAGTGTTGTGACCTATTAGGCAAACATAGGCCTTATGTAGTACTAATATTTTCAATTGAGTGTGTAGGATGAATGATTTATAGGCCCAATTGACATGGAAACAAGAGACGAGTAACGCAAAAGTTTCTCGAGTCGTCAAAGCATGAAACAAACGACACAAGCTAAATTTCACATGTCGTGTTGCGCCATGCAAAGTTTATGGCCTGACATAAGTAGATGTGATGCCCAAGAATATCGAGGCTATTTTCGTCTACACAATTGACATTATACGAAGACCTAGGATGTGTCGAAGACCTAATTTGGGTTGCTGACACTTCTTTAAATAAGACTTTAGGGGTTTGATGTAACTAAGTGGTCTTAGACGCATTCAAAAACCCTTGTAGTTTAGGAGTAGGATTAGATTAGTTTTCTTTCAGGTTTTCTTAACATTTATTTTTCCTCTTGGAACCGATTTCAATCCCATAGTTTATTTATATCATTGAAGTATTTAAGTTTATTTTCTCTTTGCAATTGACGACTTTCATTGTTCCATTCAATCAATTTACTACTTTGCTCTCCATTCGATATCAATCCACGATTATTCAAATCTTGTTTCTCTTATGATTCACTCGTGTTTTTTACATGATTTATTAAATTGGGATTGATATTATGAATAACAAGAGTCGTTAAACCCCTTAGTGGAGATTAACGAGTGGATGGGATTGTGATTAATAGAGGATTTAGGGTTTCTGAAGAGGATTAGTTGATATAAATACGTGTTCTTAAACCTTAGGCTTGACAACCTTAAGAAGGTATCATAGGTTAGACGAGATCACGAGATAAGTCAAACCGAGTAAATTGTAGTTTATCTTGGTTGAAAAAGTAAGGTCAGGAGATAAACGAGTATTAACCAATCGATTAATTAGTTACAGGCCGACAGATAAAAAGTGGTTAATGGATAGCTAATCCACCCTAGAACCATAATCCGAAGTTAATTACAATCCTTGAAGCAAGTTAATCTTCCTGATTGGTTTATTGAGTTAAGTCATTTGTTATTTTTCTTGTTTATTTATTTTAGTTATTTAATTCAACTCATTAATCTATTTTATGGTTTATCGTAATATAGGAATTAATTAATACTACTTAGATTTATTATTGTAAAAAGATTTTTATAGATTTATTCCATCCTTCCTTGGGTATGATTCTTAGAATACTTCTAAATGTTTTGTTGTAACTAAACTATATTAATTTGACCCGTGCACTTGTGGACACTACCATTTTAATTCTATATATTTTTTCTGTGTTATTTTACTAAAAACAATAACTTGTTTATAGGCGGTCAAGTTGTTGGCGCCATTGCCGGGGAGGTTTTGGCAATAAATCTTGAATTTTTTTTTTACAAATAATAAGATAAGAAGGAAAGCTAAAACCTATAGATACAATATTTAATTTTTGTTTATTTATTTTTATTTTTATTATCTTTTCAGATCGTTTATGACCTAAAGCTCCAACATCCTAATCGATCCACATCCAAATCCAGAGAAATTACTTAGGCGCAACCGTCTAACGATGAACATCAGTCCACCTGTGGTAATTTACTTACCCTAGGGAAATTTTTTATTTGAAGATCCACAAGAGCAAAAAGAAAATAACTAGGAAGAAGTCTCAATGGATCAGTGGACGTTGCACGAGTACACCTTAACTAAACACGGTGCGAAGAAGCATAAAACGGCTAAAAACAAATGCTAATAATTTTGAGACAAAAGTGACCAGTATTCAGATGATAAAAAATACATTACAGTTTAAAGGCAACACGGTGGAAGACTCAAATAAACACTTGAAACGGGTTCTACAACTCTGCAACACCTTCAAGTACAATAGGGTATCCAACAATGCCTTACATCTTCAGTCATTACCATTCTCATTGTGTGACAATGCGACCAAGTCATTAGACTGAATAGAATTGGGTTCCATCACCACATGGAATGATATAGCAAAAAAATTTCTATAAAATTTTTTCCCCATAAGTAGAACCATTCAGTTGAGGCGAGAGATCGCCAACTTTAAACATTACGAAGGTGAGTCCCTATACGAGGCATGGGAATGTTTTAAGACAATTCTAAAAAAGTACCCACACCATGGACTACAAGCGTGGCTTCAAATACAACTTTTTATAATGGTGTTGACGGACACATCAAATGTAGCCTAGATGGTGCATCCGGTGGATCTCTCATGTTCCATACATACGAACGAGCTTATAAAAAGTATAGAAGACATGGCCATGAATTTGTAAATGTGGCCCAATGAGAGACTTATGTACAGATCGAAACTTCCAACGATGAAAGTGGTGAACGAAGAAAACGACGTTGATTGATCCAACAAATCTTAGAAAAGCTTAACCGTTTGGAGACACCTGTCAAGTCGACAAGAATGGAGCCCTATTCTGAAAACCAACTGGAGGAGGCAAGCTCCATAAATAAAAGGGGCCAAAATCCTTATACAAATACCTATAATCCCAGTTGGAAGGATCATCTAAACCTTAAATGAGGAGGTAACTAAGGAGGTGTAAATCAAGAACAAACCCAACAAAATACTCCTTACCAACCTCTACCATTGCAACAACGATCCGTGGGGAATGACCATGTTGCATGTGGTTAACGATTGGATCAACTAGAGGAGGAGATGCAAACAATGAACACAAACATTCGACAAGTCCAAGCTACATGTGGACAACTCAAATCTCAAATGGATAGCCTATGTGACCAAATTAGCCAGTTAATGTCAATGTTTAAAAACAAAATTGTCACATAGGCTATCCATAAAGAGGAGGAGATTCCTAAAGATGTCGACAAACCTACAAAGGAGGAAAAAATTAAGCACCATGAGTCGGTCAAGGAGGTAGCCAAACCGATGCCTAATCTGATAATCTCAAATACGAGCACAATGAAGGTACCATTCCGACACGATTAGAGAAAAAAAAGAGGGACGAGGCAAATTTTGTATGTTTTTTAAATTTACTTAAATCCCTTAACGTAAATCTGCCGCTCTTAGAGCTAATCGATAAAATTCCAAAATAAGCTAAGTAAATAAAGGAAATTATGAAACGACATAAGAAAATGAAAAAGGGTGAGCAAATTGACACCGATGCCTTGTGTAGCGCACTAATCACTAAGAAGATACACCCGAAATTAAATGATCTGTAGTTTTACAATTCCAATAGAGATAGGGGATTAACATTTTAGCAAACCCTTTGCAATTTAGGGGCTAGCATAAATTTAATGCCCCTATCAATCTATCGAAGACTCAGACTCGGGGATCTTAAAAATACATTGATAATGCTACAATTAGCCAATAGATCACTAGTACACCCAAAAGGTGTACTTGAGGATGTATTGGTTAAAGTACGAGAATTCATAATCCCTGTCGACTTTATAGTCCTTGACTTTGAAGAAGATTGGGAAATCCTCATTCTGTTGGGTAGGCCATTTATGGTCACTTCTAAATCAACAATCAATCTCGAGCGAAACAAGCTAATCATAGAAATCAATAATGAAATAGAAGTGTTTAAATGTGGCTGAGATTCCCAAAGTAAGGGATTGTTTAGGAAGGAATGTTATGTATTATTCAATTTAATCCCTAACGGCTTTGATCAAAGGTAATATTTTAGTCATGTAAGTGTAGACACTCATAAAGCGAGAGAATGAGACAAATGGCTATATCCGAAAGGGAATCGAAATGATTGGAAGGCATGCGATGGTCATGAACAATGATTGAAGTCAATGGTGAAGTTTAGAGAAATGTCAGATACGTCAGGTAGCACAACATAACATCAACCATTGAACTTTAATGAACTTGTAAAGTATTGTAAATTATCTTGAAGTTTTCCTTTATAGTTAGATTTTAGATAATTATAATGTAATTACATGTTAAAACTGGGAGAAGCTAAAGGGGACAAAATGGGACAACTGGAGGACATCGACACATCCCGAATGGCTAGGAGAAACGTTGTGTTGTGACATGCATAGGCCATGGTGCAAGACAGGTACTTCGAAGAAAAAATATCTAATTTTAAAGCATCGTGTCACACCATGCACAAGTTATGGCGTGACATGAGCATTTCAAAGCTAAAATGGGCAATTTTAGGGCGTCATGTCGTACCATACATAGGCTATGGCATGATACGCCTATGTTTTCAACCAAAATTGGATCATTTCAAGCATAAAGCCTGTCGAAACTCTATTTATACCCACTGGTTTTAGGCATAAAAACATACATCTAAAATACCCAAAGAAGAGAAAACCTCCACCTTGAGTCGTCTCACTTCTTCCCTGCAATCTAGCTTTGAGTTTTCACATTCCCAACCTCTGATTCACATAAGTAAGTTCTCTTCTTCTCTTTTAGTTATAGTTCTTATCTTTTAACTTTTTGACATTCCACATTGATCGATCGAGTCAAATTTTGTCAGAAACTACCTGAGGTATTGTGCTTTAAACTTAATATTTATCACCTTTATTGTTTGGGTTTGTCGTTATTTTACTTTGATTTAAAAAATGGCACCATGAAAACAAAAATGCTCCACTCAGGCACCGAACAATATCGACGCCAATCGCCTTCAGAACCCGAAACTCGAGAGGTTCTTTCTTCAAATTAGTGGACGTTCGTTTATATAGGAAAGTGGGTTCGATCCCACCATGTCCGCTTATGATGACATTTGGGATTTGGTATGATCACATTGTTGGAACAATTTTTGCACAACCTTGACCGAACCAGTGGTTGACGTGATAGTTTATGAGTTATGTGCCTCCCTAAAAGATAGGGAGAATCGCAAGCAAAGGGGTGACATGATCACTAGCGTTATCGTTTGAGGCAAGTAGGTGTCGGTTGCACCTCATGCGATTTGTCAATATTACGATGCCTCGTGCTATGCCTATGATAATTTAGAGACCTTAGACTTATTTCTATTTAAGGATTTTGATATTAAGGGTATTATTGATTATTTAACAGAAAGGCGTGGTGAATGGACTCGCCAAGACAACTCCGAGGTGCCGCCCCTTAAATTCAACACGACCATTATATTCGCGATGGCCAAGATGTGGATGCAATTTCCACCCGTTTGGCGCCAACTCATAATGCTTCTAACATTACTGCCTATCGAGCGTTTATGCTTTATTCTATATTGTAGAGAAAGTAGATTTGTGTTGGCCACTAGATCTACGAGGAAATGCTCAAGTGCATATGGAATCGAAAGCAAAGTATGTACTACCAGCATTTGATTACCATTCTATGCCGCTGAGTTGATGTTCCCATGTCTTTGATCGAGCCATTTACGGGACCTACGAGGAGCATAATAAGGGATGTAACACCCCTTACCCGAGACCGTTGCCGGAGTCGAGCATGAGGTGTTATCTGACTTAACTTACTAGTTTGGAGCATAAAAATTTGCTTTTAAAATTAATTCGCTCACGTTCATTCAATACGTCCCTAGAAAGAACCCTCGAGGCCCTAAAACATGCAACGGAAACAGTTCGGGTCCAAACCGGGAACATTAAAATTTTTCGAATACTTAAACAAATCAAAATAATTTATTTCACTACTCACAATAAAAATATCCACCTGCATAATAGTCACTAATTTAATTATAACTCAAGTTAGAAAACTTGAAATTTAGATCCGTAAATTTTTCCTGAAACTAGACTTATATATATTCTTATCATAAAATTTCCAAAATTTTTGGATTAGCCAAATAGTACAGTTTATTTGTTAAAGTCTCCCCTATTTCACTGCTCGACAGTTCTGATTCCTCTTCACTAAAAATCAATTATCTCATTGCATAGATTTTAATAATGTTCTCATTTTTTTCTTTTGAAAATAGACTCACTAAGAAATCTAGAAATATAAATTATAACTCATAATTCTTTCTATAAAATTTTTAATGATTTTCTAAAGTCAGAACAAGGGACTTCAAAAAGCATTCTGACCCTATCTCACTAAAATTCAAATATCTAAAAATATATAATTCCTTTGCCTACACTGTTTATTTCATATGAAAATAGACTTGGTAATATTTAATTATGTATCTCATTTACTCTCTAATTCCATTTTTAATATTTTTAGTGATTTTTCAAAATCACATCAATGCTGCTATCTAAAAACTGTTCCATTGCAAATTTTTACTCTTTTATAA
>CM025145.1:21762282-21773178 GCA_013467495.1 Gossypium gossypioides
AATTTGGCTTTTTAATTCATTTAATCACCAAATTATTAAAATGCCCTTAACTTAAAAATATTCTATTTCTCCTATTTCATGTCCATTTTTGTCCAACAAATTAACCAATGGTCTAATTACCTTTTAAGGACCTCGAATTTAAAATTCCATAGCAATTAGACACCTCTAGCTTCTAGAACTCAATTTTTCACTTTTTTTTTACAATTTAGTCATTTCGACTAAATTGAGCGCCCAAACGTCAAAATTTTTGAACGAAATTTTCACGAACTCATTCCGTACATCTGTAGATTATAAAAATATAAGAATATTAAAATTTTCCTCGTCGGATTAATGGCCCCAAAACCACTATTCCGACTAGGCCCAAAATCAGGCTGTTACAACTCTCCCCCCTTTAGGGATTTTCATCCCCGAAAATCTTACCGGAAAAGAGATTTGGGTACTGTTTTCTAATGGCTTCCTCTGGTTCCCACGTAGCCTCTTCTACTCCATGTATTTGCCACAACACTTTCACTAATGCTATACTTTTATTTCTTAACTGTTTAACTTCCCGAACCAAAATCTTTATCGGTTCCTCATCATAGGTCATATCCGGCCAAATCTCAATCTCTGTCGAAAAAATTACATGTAAAGGATCGGAACGATATCGTCATAACATCGATACATGAAACACATTATGAATTCTTTCTAACTCTGCCAGTAAAGCTAACCGATTATGAACAATGAGTTACACGGCCAACTACACGGCCGCTGGCTCACATGGCCTGGGCACACGCCCATGTGCCTGGCCGTGTGGCGTCGACAGTCACCTTTTCCATCATTTGAAATTCACAGAATTAAGGGTTTTTGGTATGTACCTGAAGGGATTATGAAGCAACAACAATGTAGAGGATTGCCGAAGCCTAAAACAATCATTCAGTCACACAATTAAGCCCTTTAATCAATAAAATTTCCCGATTACGCGCATAATGCATATGCTGAAAATTTCGACAAGAAACCTTCAACGGAACCAAAACATACCGAAATTCAATGATGATCGCTAAAATTGTCATTTTGCTATTCCCTACTTTCGATATTCCTGCCTAATAGGGAAACAACTGATTGCTTATCAGAGATTCTCACAACACACAAAATACCAAATTCAATGCAAGTTACGAAAACAAAGAAAAATCATGTAAATGTACGAATTGAAAGTGACTTACTCGATATCCTTCTGACCAACGACTAATAACAAAACTTCAACTAATCTCGTATTCCTTACGACCACGATCAGCAAAAAAAAAGAAACAAAGAAGAAAAAGAAAGAAAAGAAACGAAGGAGAAAAAGAAACTAAAGAGAAAATTAAAGAATAGAAATAACGTTAATTAAAATTTAACTTCCAAGCAGACTTCTTACATTTGGCAAAAATATTCCTTATTGTCCCCTCCGAGACTCGAACACGAGACCTAATAGAATACAGAGACTTAACCAGTGAACTAGCAGGCTCATTTTTTACACAAGTTTACACTGAATTGAGCTTAACTATATAATGCATGGATAAGGATTGTTTTTAAAATAATGAAACTTTTAACGATGAGACTCAAAATCTAGACCTTAAACACAATAGCAGAGCAGAGTACCACAGATACAAAAACTTCATTACTGCAAAATCTCACAATTAAATTCTCAAAATTTTAGGGTGTGACAACTCTCTCCCCCTGAAAGAAATTTTGGCCTCGAAATTTACCTAACTTAAACAGATATGGGTATTATTGTCAAATCGAAGCTTCAGCTTCCCAAGTGGCTTCCTTCGTGCCGTGATTTTGCCACAAAACCTTAACCAGAGGGGCAGTTTTCTTCCTCAACATCTCAACGCCACGATCTATAATTTGAATAGGTTCCTTCTCAAACGTTAAATCCAGTCGCAACTTGATCTCGTCGACAGGAACAATGTGTGATGCATCAGACCGATACCGTCTCAACATCAAGACATGAAATATGTCATGAATCTGCTTCAACTCTGACGGTAGTTCTAGTTTATATGCAGCAGGTTTGACACGCTTCAAAATGCGGTAAGTTCCAATAAACCTCAGGCTCAACTTACCCTTGCGTCCAAATTGGAGAACCTTCTTCCACGATGACACTTTATGGAACACCATATCACCTACAGAAAACTCAATGTCCTTTCTCTTTAATTTGGCATTAGATTTCTGTCGATCAAAAGCTACTTTAAGACAGTCATGGATTAATTTGACAATATTCTCAATTTTAGACACTAGCTCGGGACCCAAAACTCGACGTTTGCTTAACTTAGTCCAACATATAGGAGTACAACACCTACGACCGTACAAAGCCTTGTAGAGTGCCATCTGAATACTAGACTGGAAGTTGTTATTGAACACAAACTCAACCAATGGTAGGTAATCTTCCTAACTACCCTAGAAATCTATTATACAACCCCGAAGCATGTCCTCTAAAATTTTAATGACTCGATCAGACTGTCCATCAGTCTGAGGATGATACGCAATACTGAAATTAAGTCGGGTGCCTAAAGCCTTATGAAGTTTCTTCCAAAACCGAGATGTGAATCGTGGATCTCTATCAGAGATAATTGAGACTAAAATCCCGTATAGTCTCACAATTTCAGTAATATACAGTTTAGTTAACTTCTGCAGTGAATAATCTATTCTGATAGGAATGAAATGAGCGGATTTGGTCAACCGATCAACGATGACCCAAACTGAATCTTTCTTAGTGGGGTTTAAAGACAACCTACTAACAAAATCTATCATTACACGCTCCCACTTCCATTGAGGAATCTTAACTGGCTGCAGCAAACCTGAGGGCAATTGATGTTCAGCCTTAACCTTTTGGTACGTAGACAATGAGACACAAAAGCAACCACTTCTCGTTTCAGTCCAGGCCACCAATAAAGTTCCCGAAGGTCCCGATACATTTTATTTCCACCAAAATGCATAGCATAAGGGCTACTATATGCCTCTTGTAGGATCGATTGTCTCAACTCCTTATCATTAGGCACACAAATCTTACCTTTGAAGCACAGAACTTTGTCACTGTTCAAACTAAAATTGGAATCTTCAGCCGAACCAATCTGTTGCAGTTGTTGTACCAAAGACTCATCGCTCAATTTTTTAACCAAAATCTACTCAACCCAAGTTGGTTTTACTTTTAATTCAGCTAACAATCCACCATCCTCAACTAGACTCAGGCAAGCTAACATCGCTTTCAGATCAGTTATCACTCTACGGCTAAGAGCATCGGCTACCACATTAGCCTTACCCAGATTGTATTCAATCGTGCAGTCATAATCCTTAAGCAATTCAACCCGCCTACGCTGTCGAAGATTTAACTCCTTTTGAGATAACAGGTACTTGAGACTCTTGTGATCAGTGTAAATGATACACTTTTCACCGTACAGATAGTGTCTCCAGATCTTTAGAGCAAACACGACCGCAGCCAACTCAAGATCATGTGTAGGGTAGTTACCCTCGTGTGTCTTTAGTTGTCACGACACGTAAGCAACCACTTTATTGTGTTGCATTAGAACACATCCTAACCCGATGTACGATGCATCACTATATACCACAAACTCCCGACCCGACTCTGGTTGAACTAAAACAGGAGCTTATGTTAGAACAGTCTTAAGCTTATCGAAGCTAGACTACTGTGCCTCAAAACGCAACATTCTTACGTAGTAGCTTCGTCAGAGGTGATGCAATTAGAGAAAATCTCTTGACGAACCTTCGGTAGTAACCGACTAAGCCCAGGAAACTACAAAGCTTAGATACATTTTTCGGTTGCTTCCACTCAACTATAGCTTCTATTTTCTTGGGATTGACTCAGATTCCTTCCAACTTAGCATACAATTATTTTTCTCGGAGAGTCTGAAGTACAATGCGAAGGTGAGTATCATGGTCAGACTCAGTCTTGGAATAAATCAGGATGTCATCGATAAAAACAACCACAAACTAGTCCAAATATGGTTGGAACACCCGGTTCATTAAATCCATGAATGCTGTCAGGACGTTCGTCAACCCAAAAGGCATTACCATAAACTCATAGTGACTATAACGAGTCCTAAAGGTAGTTTTGTACACATCAGTCTCTTTGACATTGAGCTGATGGTAACCAGAGTGCAAATCAATCTTGGAGAAAACAAATGCCCCTGGAAATTAGTCGAACAGGTCGTCAATCCTCGGTAGCGGGTACTTATTCTTGATTGTCAACTTGTTCAACTGTCGGTAATCTATACACATTCTCATCGATCCATCTTTCTTTTTGACAAATAACACTGGTGCCCCCCATGAAGACACACTTAGTCGGATGAATCCCCTATCAAGAAGTTCCTGAAGCTGCGCTTTTAGCTCGGTCAGCTCCTTTAGTGGCATGTGGTATGGTGCAGTGGACATCGGAGCAGTACCTGGTAACAGATCAATACCGAACTCCACTTCTCTATCCAGAGGTACTCTAAGTAATTTCTCGGGAAAGATATTCGAGAATTCCCTCGCAGTGCGAATATCTCCCACAGAAATAGAATCGGATACGAAGGCAAGGTATGCCTCGCACCCCTTTTAGAAGGAAAGGTATGCCTCGTACACCTTTTAGACTAACTTGTATGCCATAAGAGCAGAGATTATATTAGAGAGGTAATCCCGACGTTCACCAACCATAACCACCTCATCATTCTCATCTGTTCTTAGAGTGACTCTCTTAGTCGCACAATCTAGACTGACCCAATACTCTACAAGCTAATCCATTCCCAGAATCAAATCAAATTCATTAAAAGGTAACTCCATTAGGTCAGCTGAAAATACCATACCCTGAATCTCTAGGGGTACCCATCTATATACTCTATCAACCCAAATTGACTGACCCAAAGGACTAATCATAGAAAACTCTCTAGCAGTATTTTCAACAGTTATACACAAATTTGTAGAAACAACACTAGCTATATACAAATGAGTGGATCCAATATCAATAAGAGTACACTACGGAATAGAATGTACCTACAATGACATCAGCATCATCGCTATCCTCGCGGCATCTCGGCTCATAATCCAGTACCGAGAGTTGAGCCTCAGTCTAACCTACACCTCTACCTAATGCTCTCTGTCCTCCCCCCGAACCATTACCCCTCTACCAGTACCATGACCCCTAGGAGGTGTTAAACCACTCTCAGAGGCTTAGTAGAACTCGGAGTCAGAGTCTGTGCCGTAACTGGCACCTAATCTGGTCGATGCTCCACCGATCCGTAATGGAGGAACGCTCCTAACTTCTTCCAACACTTGCTCGGATGGCATTATCCACAATCACTACAGAGCTGAATCTTGGTCACTACAGCTGGTGCCTCGAGCCTCGAGCCTCAAGCCTCGAGGGCCTATCAAATCTTGCCCGTTTCTTAGGGCGCTCTTCAGAACTAGAGGGACCCGAATCCTCTTATTCTTCCTCTGATCCCTCTCACGGTCACGCCGCTTAAGCTCATTGCACTTCACCTCTTCCATAATCTTTGCCTTATCAATCAGAACTGCAAAGACTTGCTCCTTCTGAGGAGTTTTCAGAACCCACAAATCATATCGTAACCCTTCCTCGAATCTTACGCACTTATCATAATCAGATGCTACTAGAGCCCGTGCATAGCTACTCAATCGTAGAAACTCGACTTCATATTCAGCCACAGACTGGTCGCCCTGATCTAGGCTCATAAACTCGCATCAGTGAGCCTCGAGATAACTCGCCCCCACATACTTACTCTGAAAGGCGTTCTTAAAATAATCCCAGTTAACCTGTTCAGGCTAAGCACCTTGCTCAACCATCAGCCACCACTAATAAGCCTTATCCCAAACTAAGAACACAGCACCCTCAATTTTTGAGTGGAAGTGCAATCAAGATCGGTCATGATACGCTTGGTAGCCTCGAGGCAACACTCAACAACAGTAGAAGTGACTCCTATGACGCCTTTGAACAATTCAGCCCCATTCAACCAGAGTCATTCAGTAATCGACACTCAGCCTCTTAATCTAAAATGGTTCCCAGCGACCCTCTCCAATGCTTGAATCATGGCCTAGGACAGTGCGTCGCCCCAGCCATCGAAATTTGGGAATCCGTCTCAGCAGTGGAAGTACCAACTATCTCGCTAGTCTCCAGGTTAGGCATACCACCAATAGAGGATGAATCTACTCTAGCTCCTCCCTGGTGTCCTCGATGCCCACGAGTTCCACGTCCACGACTACTGCGTGAACTTATTTTAGCAATTTATCTACAAGGTCGGAGTGTACAAATCATTTTAGGCTTCCAACAAAATAATCTCACTAGCTCACATCTACGCATTTAACTAGATAACAGTTTAGGTAATACAATCATTAAAACAGAATAGAAATACTAACAGGTTCAGCATCGGAGGCTCAATCATTTACTAATCTTTCAGTTTCCAGATTAACACAGATACCAAATTTTCACCTAACTATTTTTTATCATACATTATGAGCCCAAACACAGTCTGAGTGTTGACAAACCTGGCTCTAATACAACTAAATATAACACCCAAAACTTGACCTAGATGTCCAGACCAAGTCTAGAGAGTTACATTATCGATAGTAGGATACCACATTTATAACGTAGTCAAAATGAAATCATTCAACATATTATATCTATTATAGCCATTAACTAACTACATAATCATCCCAACATCATAATAGCATATAATACTGAGATTACTAATAGTAGTATCAAAGGAAAGATAAAAGGGTTTGACCGAACTCCCGCAGTGTCGACCCGTTCAAATCTGAGAGCCACTTGAAATTCAGTCAACAATGAAATGAGTTGTGAACTTACTGCGTAAAAAATGTTCGTTCAATTAAAACACATATATAAGATAGTTCCAAAATTCCCAAGATTCAGTTAGATAACAGAAGTAATTTCATCTTAGATACAGAATAGATCAGTTCCATACGCAGAAGCAATTTCAGTTTCATATATAGAACATATCAGATTCATATGGAGTTAATCCTACCCCCATCCGCTACACACCATCTTCAGTCATCCCAACACACCGTTAAGGGAGTTCAATGCCCAACCAAACCTACATACCGTAGAGTGTCTGTCTGACACGTTTACAGAGACGTGGCCTAGTTGCTTGATCAAAATGTGACAAGCACTAGATTCATATTTATACGTATCGTGGCTTAGCCACTGATTCAGAGCCGATTACTTTTTTATTCACAATATCCCAACCCATGCAAATGCAGATTACAAATATCCATAACATGTATTCAGTCATTCAAATTCATTTCACAAATAGATAACACAGATTAGTATCAGAAGTAGGCATCACAGTACACATACATTTATATCATCTATATATCAGTTTTAGAGCATCAGAGAGTCCTCAAACAATCAAATTCAAATCATACATACATTGTGGAGGTAAGTGCTTGTGTTGAACAACACTCACAGCCTAAGAGACAAGATTCGAATCCTATTTATATGCCATATGGCCTAGACACACGCCCATTTCTTCTACCCATGTGGTTCTAAATCGCAAACAGGGAGTTACATGGCCTGGATACACGTCCATATCCTTGACCGTTTGGTTCACACGGCCTAGGCACACACTCATGTCCTTAGTCGTATGGTCCTAAATCATAAACAGTGAGTTACACGGCCAAGACACACGCTCGTGTCCATTGCCCGTGCGAGCCCTACACTAAAATGGCCATACACGTCCGTGTCCCTTGCCCGTGTGGCTCAAATTCAAATGAATAGTGAGTTACACGGCGAACCACACGGCTTACGCACATGCCCATATTCCTAGCCGTGTGGCGTCGACAACCACATTTTCTATCGTTTGAAATTCACAAAATTAAGGGTTTTTAGTGCATACCTAAAGGGATTTCGAAGCAATAATAATGTAACAGATCTCCGAAGCCTAAAACATTTATTCAGTCACACAATTAATCCCTTTAATCAATAAAATTTCCCGATTACGCACATAATGTATATGTCAAAAATTTCGACACGAAACCTTCAACGAAACCAAAACTTATCGAAAATTCAACGAAGATCACTGAAATTATCATTTTCCTATTCCCTACTTTTGATATTCCTGCCTAATAGGGAAACAACTGATCATTTATTAGAGATTCTCACAACACACAAAATATCCAATTCAAAGCAAGTTACGGAAACAAAGAAAAACTATGGAAACGTATGAATTGACAGTGACTTACTCGATATCCTTTCGACCAACGACTAACAAAAAAACTTCAACTAATCTCTTATTCCTTACGACCACGATCAGTAAAAAAATAAGAAGAAAAAGAAAAAAAAAGGAACGAAGGAGAAAAAGAAACTAAAGAGAAAATTAGAGTCTAGAAATTACATTAATTAAAATTTAACTTCCAAGCAAACTTCTTGCCTTTGGAAAAAATATTCCTTATCGTACCCTTCGGGACTCGAACACGGGACCTAACAAAATACAAAGACTTAACCAGTGAACCAGCAAGTTTATACTTAACACAAGTTTAGACTAATTGAACTTAACTATGTAATGCATGGATAAAGATTGTTTTTAAAATAATAAAAATTTTAACGATGCGACTCGAACGTTAGAACTTAAACATAATAGCAGAGCATAGTACCATAGATACCAAAACTTAATTACTGCAAAATCTCACAATTAAATTCTCAAAATTTTGGGGCGTTACAAAATTCGTTTATGGATTTATTCACTTGTTACGTTCATAGTGTGGCATACCTAAATCTTGAGTGGATGACGGACCATGTATGAGTAACTCACACACTTCGATGTACGTAAAAGCTTGAGTTCGAATAGATAAGGAACCGAAAGTTGGTACATTAGATGTACGACTTCTATAGTATGTAGCGTCATTCACAACAGTGGAATTCATTACCCAAAACATGGGTAAATGATATCCTGTCACTAGCATTACATGGTTGATGAAAAGTAAATGTGGTTAGGGTCGTCCATCTTTGTGATGGATAACTTGATCACTTATTTGATAGTGATTGAATTTTCATGAAGAAATATGTAATGGTTACCATGCGATAAAATAGGATCATATTTGGAGAATAGATATTATCCCAAAGAGATCAAGGATATCCTATGAGGGTAACACACTTATGATAAGGTCATTAAACAAGTATTAGGTAGTTTCTTTCGTAATGGTGTGTCATTAGGGAGAGCTTACTCACGATACTATAGTAGAATGACTTCGTGACTAAATGAGTTAATAATGCAAAAACTCGATAATTAATTATAAATCATTTGAGCCCTAATTACATATGTCCAATCGGTCCCTCCGCTAGCTCGTTGAAATCAGAAATGAATTGTATGTTTGAATCAAAATAAACAAAATGAATAGAAAAATGGAAAACACTAAAAAATGATTATGGTTTTCTCTGGAATAGAGAAATGGAATCATTTGGAAATGAATGTGGTTTTCTCAAAATGGAAATGGAAAGGGAAATGAAAATGAGAAACGATTCATTTGCAACTGTACATGGATTACTCAGAAATGATCGGATGATTAAGTTTATGTTTTTGAATTGTTTTAAAGCACAAAAATTAAAATAAATCGTTCGGTTATAGTGAACATGTTAAGTGGTGAAATATTAAACATATTTTTTCAAATTTTTATCAAGTGTAAAATTGAGATGAGAAAATTATTTAATAGAAATATATAGAAGTTTGTTTTGTGAAATAGAAAAATAGAATTAGTTTGGATCAAATTACTAAGTATTGGGTCAAAAATCCCGAGAAGTACTCGTAATTGGACTTGATATAAGAGAGGCCCAAGTATTGGGTCGAAAATCCTGAGAAGTACTCATAATTGGACTTGATATGAGAGAGGCCCAAAATACCCTAATGTAACATGAAAGGGGTGGCAACCCTATTAGGAATACTAGGGTGTGCAGTCCACCATACTTCCGCTCTAAGTAGGAAGTTGTTTTTCTATTTGAAATAAACCACTACAACTCAACAATGGTTCTACTTTCTCTTTCTATAAATAGATGACACCAATTGAGTTATTAACATAGCTTTGAGGAATTGTTACTATGCTGAAAAATATAAAGAGTTTATTCTCAACCATTAAATATATTTTTCCAGAATAACAATTCTATCAGTTTCTATTAAAGAAGAGAGAATTTTTTATTTCACCCCAAAAAGAAAAGAAATTTTTTTCTAGTTCTATGTTTTGATTCAATTGATTCAAGTCCACACTCGAAGCAGTTCGTGGTACAAGAATAGTGGAGAAGATCGTTTGGTTGAAAGCTGGAAAACTTCAAAGATCCGCTTATCTGAAAACATAAGTACAAATGTTTATTACTATAAATATCACAAAACATGTCGATTTTTAAAATTTTAATTTTTCGTTATGCAAGAAAACTATTTTCAAACCGATTTTTTTCCAACATATAATTGATTATATTGTAATTAATGTTTGTATTATTGATTTATTAGTGGATTTACTATCTAAATGATGCACCAAAGACATAGGTATGTTCATTTAACTGTGTAAACAATTCTTGATCTATTGTACATTTTGTTATTAAGTTGTTCTTAAAAATTACACAAAATGTTCCAACAGGCTTAATAACACATGGAGTAACGCATCAGTAACTAAATGTAGGACCGAGTTTGCTTCGGTTTAGACAGATTTTTTAAAATTTTTTGGAATTTTTTTGAGCCGTCCATGATAATTTAGTTCCATTTCTTGGTTTTTCTTATTATTTTCGGGTTTTCAATTTTCAGACTTTATTTTGAAGAAAAATGAGTTTTGGTTTATGTTTTTTATACATATTTTTGTAAAAATTCAAAGCTTTTTTCATAAATAGTTTTTAAAAATATATTAATTTTTAAATAAATAAAAAATGATTAG
>CM025145.1:21849152-21866929 GCA_013467495.1 Gossypium gossypioides
TGTGCAGTCTCCTAACTGTTCCCTTGTTCAAAACCTATTTCTTCTAGGCCCAAAATTCGAGGTGTTACACACAACTTATATAACTATTTCCATATAACTGTTTCATATAATCATTCAATATATCTATTTCTGTATAATCTATTCATATAATAATTTTATATATTCATTTTTCATAGAATCGATTCATATACTGATTTATATATTCATTTTTCATATCACTGATTCATATAATCATTTTATATATTCATTTTCCTCCCCATGAACCATAATGAAATAACATTTGATACACGAGAATAATGCTCACTCATGCTGTAATTATAAATGCTCACATAGGCTGTGAAATGGGTTTGCTAATAACTCTTGAAAAGAGTTATATTTGGGGCTTCTTAATAGAATTAATTGGTTGTAATAAAGTGAATACGTTTGTATTTTTAGGATATTTTTAGAACATTGGATAACAAAGCTTGGATTGTGATATAATGGTCATTATTTGTTACTTTTAACACTTGGGGAGGAAATGTGTGGTTTTGAGGCCTCTTAATAGAATTAATTGGTTGTAATAAAGTGAATACATTTGCATTTTTAGAATATTTTTAGAACATTAGGTAACAAAGCTTGGATTGTGATATAATGGTCATTATTTGTTACTTTTATCACCTGGGGAGGAAATGTGTGGTTTTGTGTGAACACAAGTGTAAGAAGAGTAAGAAGAGGAAGAGGGAAATAAAGGAAGTGAAATATTGCTGTGGCAAATGGTGAAATTGATTGCCAACAAAATTGCCTTGGTAATTTCGAAAAGATGACTCAGCACTGTATCCACGTAATTCTCAACTAGCTGTGTGTGTAACAGAGAATCCAATTGAAAAGAGGAATGAGAAAAGTGTGCTGAGGTGCGATGGATCTACCCAATAAAAGAAAGAGAGAAAAGAAAAAAAAGATAGGAGAATTTGTGTGAGAAAGAGACTGGTGACAACAATCCTCTCTCTACGCAGAGAAGAACTCTATTATAAAATTTTAGAGAAAGAAAGGGTAGCAGCTACAGAGAGCAGAATACAGACGTGAAGAAAGGGAAGAGACATATATCTTAAATTCACATACGATCGAAAGATAAAAGAGAAGCTGGAGTGTGGCGAGAAATCCTATAGTTATGCCTTTAGTTTTCCTGATTTCTGTTATTCAAACTTCTTTAAATGTTGATGAATGATTTAAATTTGGCGTTCACTTTTCCACCCATTAACTAATTCTTTTATGGGTTGGAGTTATTTGGGTGAATGTTTATAATCTTTAATGCTCATGATTTGAGATTGCCTATATCACTGTTTCATTCAATTTATGCCTATTTTAAATACATGCATGCAAGCTCTAGACATAGTTGATTGTGTGCTGTGTTCATAGATTTATTTTTAATTCTGAAAAGGTTAAATATACTGGATCTTGAATCATTTGATGCAAGCAAATATTCGATAGAATATTCGTAGCACTCTAGACATATATGTTGCAAGTTGTGCAGAGAATGACGTTAATTGTATTTATTAATCTAGAGTTCTGTAGACATACAGTAACTTAGATTTTTAGCTTAAGATCTAGCTATCAAAAAAGGTAGGTTACACTAGTGACTCTCTGAGCAGTTGATTAGACAATATTTTGCCATGACATTATTTTGATATGAGCATTTCCTCTAAATAATTCTAGCCCTATTCATTCAACAACAGAATTACTCTTGCTTTTCTCAGTAATTTGCCACTACATTTTATTTGCCATATCAATTCTCTATTTTTAGCATTTAATTACATTAATTCATTATACCAACATCTTATTCAATTTAAGAGTATTTCCTGCTATGTAGTATAGTTAATAGGATTATAATAACTTAATCAATTTCTTACCAATCTTCGATGCTTGTGGAGACGATACTTACTTATCACTTTATTACTTGAATGATGTGTACACGTGCACAATTTTCATGCATTGTATGATTTTGAACCCCGTTTTTATTGAATTTTATGATTTTGAGATTGTTGTAACTAAGTCCAGCTAGCCCGTACCTTCATTATTGAACCTGTTAAAAAATTTAGAAGTTGCCATTGATGAATCTTGAATGTTTTCGATGATAATCATGTGTTTGAAGCTTTGATTGTGGTAGTTGGTTGTTTTGTAAAATGATTTTTATTAAATTTTGATTTAAGGATTAAATTGTTAAAATGTCAAAATTTCAAGGTTTATTGGTAAATAAGAAATGTTTTATGGATTGTTTAGAGGCCTTGAACATTCAGCTGGTATGTGAGTATTTAAAAATGGTTAATTTAATGATTTTTAGGTTAAAGGACTAGATTGCAAAAGTTGTAAAAGTTTACAGAAAATGTGTAATTAATGAGAAGTTAAGGATCATGTGCATTGAATAGAATGTGAAATGTGTATGAGATTAATATATTGTATTTATTTATTATATAGATCAAGATTTGAATAAAAATAATAATAACCGAGGAAAGGGGAAAATAGTGGAATAGTCCCTAGATGTTAACCGAAATCAAATCGTAAGTAAGTTCATAGCATTTCAATATGTAAATAAAATTCTACATATATTCTTATATTATTGTTCCTAGTTATTATGTTTATAGTTAATTATTGTATGAATACCCATACGTGCCCTGTTGTACTTCGGTAACCCCGAATGCACATACGTGCCATTATTTGTACTTCGGTACCCCTGAATGCACATACATGCCCTTGTTTGTACTTCGATACCCCTGAATGCACATACATGCCCCTGTTTGTGCTTTGGTACCCCTAAATGCACATACATACTGCTATTGTACTTCGGTACCTCTGTATGCACATACGTGACCCTGTTGTACTGCGGTACCCCTGTATGCACATACATGCCCCTGATTGTATTTCGGTACTTCTGAAGGCATATACATGCTCCTGATTTTATTCTGGTATCTATGTGAACCGTGTCTAATTGTATTTTGATTAAATGTTATACTATGTCCTTACTAAGTTATGTAGGCTTAAGGGTTTTTTGTGGATTGTCTTGTAGATAATTGTTGTTGACTTACTGGACGGATCAACAACCATCTCACAGTATCCATCTAAGTTGGTAGTTTTTGTATCTTTTGGGTAGTGGCATGTATATATAGATAAATATGTAGTTATTAAATGTGGATAGATGTAGTTCATTAATGGGATGTGTGTCTTGTTTAGGATGTGTTTTGTATTGATGAAACAAGGATACATATATAATGCATAAATGAACATATTGATGTTTTAGTTGTTGAATGAAGTGATTTTGATCATAGAGTAAAGCTTATTTGCTTAATGTTTTATAAGCAAGTCTTTTGATTATTTTGAGATTTAATGTTTAGTATATATATGTGGTGCCTTTGAATGGCATATTGGTTAGATGTAATAGGTTGATTGTTTAGGTATGTTTATATATGTTAGAATGGTGCCTAGGTCTATTGAATGTGTGTATAATTGGGGTGATTTAATATGTATGGTTTGGTATTAAAATGGCATATTTTTTGGGTAAAATTTGGGGTACACGACCTGGGACACAGGCTGTCACACGGCCGTGTGACAATCACGGCTTGACTACACGGTCGTGTGTCATTAGTCAATTTCTAGTGTTTTATGTTAGTGAGTTACATGGTCTGGCACACAGCCATGTGTGGCAACTGAGAGAGTTACACGGCCTAGCACACGGCCTATGAAACGGTCGTGTATCCCCTATTTGATTGTTACATAGCCTGGACTATGTCACATAGCCTGGCCACAATGCCGTGTGACCCCTATTTTCATATTTTTGCAACTTTTTCTTAAAACCCCTGTTTTATTTCAAATTAGTCCCGAATTATTTCTAAACTAATTTCTAGGGCCTCGAAGGTCCGATTTAAAGCCCAATTGTATATTTTTGATAGGTTTTTAATGAGTTTTCATTATTTACTAATGAATGACATTAATGATATATGTTTTGTTATAAATTGTTTGGAATTGCTTGCTAATACTCTGTATTCGAAAAATTTAGGTTAGGGGTTTACATTTAGTGGTATCAGAGCTATGGTTTATTCGATTCTAGGACTAACGTAGTGGAGTAGAGTTTAGTATATACATGCCACATATACCCTGTGATTGTGTTATTCTTTTGATCCGCTCTAATATTGTATTTTCTTTTTGATTCAAGATGTCAGCTGAGTCAAACCAGGTTGTAGTTAGTGAAGCTAAAATTAACGTTCAAGCTTCGAATCCTGAAGCAAGTAATAGAGCATCAATTCTACAGTCCTTTTGTAACAACCCATTTTTAGTGAAATTGAAACAGTGGTTTCGAGAGCACAAATCCGATGAGTAAATTATTATTTTATTATTTTGATGTTTATGGTATGTTAAAAAGGTCGTATAAAAATATCGTTGAGAAATTTTGACGTTTGAATGATTAATTAAGTAGAAAGCATTAAATCGTAAAAAGTACAAAAGTAGAGTTCTATTAGTTAATGGTGTCAAATAGCTATGGAACTTTAAAGTGAAAAGACTTAGATGGTAAATAAACCATTTGAATTGTTAGTGGATATTTATGGATTGGTTTTATTGAAAATGTGAATATTTTTAAAGGACAATATGGTAAATAAGTAATTAAAGGTTAAATTAATTAAAACAAAAGAATCATCTTTTTCATTTCATAAAAAGTCGACCCAAAATCACCATTAGAGAAGGGTTAGATATTCGGACAAGCTTTCCTATTGCATATAAGTGGTTTTTTATTCCGTTTTTAATGATTTTTATGTTTCCGAGATCGTTGTAGCTTAATCTAGTTAGCTTAGGGACTAATTTGCAAAATTATTAAAGGTTTAGGGTTTTTCCATGAGCATGTTTGCATGATTTTTGAAATTTAATGAAATATTATGAGTCCTTATTGTTAAATAAATAAGTTTTGTAAAGGGATTTTTGATAAAATTATCATTTAGGGACTTATTTATAAAAGTAGTAAAATACCATGGTAAAATTGTGAAATGCTGATTTGTATGAGATTGTATAGGTCCCTAGTGAATTCAGCTAGCATGAAATGTGGATGAAATTGCATAAATTTCAATTTACGAGCTTAAGGACTAAGTTGTAAAGAAGTTAAAATATTAGGGGCTAAAGTGTAATTTTGTAAAAATATGAATTTTGGACTGAATTGAATAGTATAAGTATTAAATGGATTGAATTTTCTTATTTAGATCAAGATAAACCTCGTATGGATCTAGATCGAGGAAAAGCTAAATCTTCGAATTAGTTTATCTTGTTTCGACATCTTTGTAATTGAGGTAAGTTTGTATGTTTAAATAACAACTTAAGTTATTTTGATTCATATGTCATTGTGCTATTTATCATGTAAATAAATGTTGAAATCCAACGATATTACGACGATTATTGAGACCCATTTGAACCTTAGGAATTTGTAGGATACAAATGACATGTCATTAAGGTTACCATGTTTTGGGTGCTGGTCCTGAATGTCCTACCGATTGCTGAGTTTAGGCATGTGTTGTGGATACTCAACAACTTTTGTGAATAGCATCGTGTATCTTACATTTCGACCATCAGCTTGTGTGAGAAGACCCATTTAACGACTTGAGTGAGAAATAATGTAAAGGAAAGGAAAGGTTATATGTTTCACACACTTTGTGTGAGCTTTCCCGAATGCCCGATGTTATTCTAAATGGTTCAACGGGCATGAAAAGTAATGGAATGGTAAGTATCCAAATGACTTATGTCATGAATCTGTGAAAAGCATTGAAAAGGAAATTTTCAATGAAAGTATACTTATGTTTATGAAGTTGATGATTTCAAATGAAATTGTTCATGTATAAATACTTATCTTATGATAGTTCAAGTGAATTATGAGTTGATGCACTAACATATGTTGTTGATGGTGGGAATGTGCCAAGCTTGTGGTTGAATTATATCATGCTTAAATTTTAATGTGATGCATTGAAATGGTAAGTTATGTTCATGTTTTACTAACTTACTAAGCATTATATGCTTACGCAGCTGTCTTTCCCATGTTTCATAGATATCAGAAGCTCGATCAGTTTGGAAGCTCGTTGGAGATCTATCACACTATCTAGCGAATATATCTGTAGTTTTGATGTTTTGACCAAGGTTATAATGTCATGTATAGGTGGACTTGTCTTTAATGTTAGTTGTTAAGTTTGGCTTGTATTTGTTATTTTGGTTGGTACAATTTTGGTGCTTTTGGCATCTCGTTGTTGTGTGTTATTATGGTTAAGTTGATTCATGTTTCAATAGCCAATTTGGTATGTGATGGAGTAGTCGCAGTGTGGTAAAGTATGGTATGTTTTATAATGGAAATGAGCTAGATGTGAATGGTTGAAATATGGCCAAACATGCATATGTTTAGGTATATTTGATTGACTATGATTGAGGTACCTTATTAGCATATTGGTTGGATGAATTTATGGTCTATATGATTAGTTGTTTCATGTATGAATTGGTATGTTATTACTGCCATGAATTTGGGTACAAATTGCTTGTAGGTGCATGTTTGAAAAGGGTGAAAGAAATGGCTTGATTTTGGCCAATTTCATGTCCACATGGCCAAAGACACGGGTGTGTGTCTCAGTCATGTGTGACAGAAAGTCATGTGACACAGCCGTGTATCCCTTATAGGTTTCAAAGGTTACAAGTCAGACAGTTACACGGCCTAGCACATGGCCTGGCAGACGGGCGTGTGAGGCCATTTCGAGTGTTACACGGCCTGACACACATGCATGTGGCTTGGCCATGTGACCCAACTCAGAGAGTTGCACGGGTACGGGCACAGGCTGGGACACGATCGTGTGTCCTTATTTTCATTGTTACACGGCTTGAGACACGGGCGTGTGTCTCAACTGTGTGAGTCACACGGCCTGGCCACACGGTCGTGTGACCCTTGCAGTTTAATTTTTCTAACTTTTTCTTAAGTATTCAAAATGTTTCCAATTTAGTCCCAAACCATTTTTAAAGTGTTTCTAGGGGCTCGAAGGCTCTATTAGGGGACGTTATGCATGTATATCAATGGTTTATATTATGTTTATGTTTAGATATAAAATGTATGTTTTAAAGTTACTTTTTTATGGTAATGCTCTGTAACCCTATTTCAGTGACAGATACGGGTTAGGGTATTACATTTAGTGGTATCAGAGCTATAGTTTTGTCGATTCTCAGACTGAATATAGCGTGTACTAGTCTAGAAATACATGCTATTATATAACCTGTGATAGTGTGATAATTCCTGACTCGATTTGAACTATGTTTTATATAGAAAATGTCATCCAACCGAGCTGAGTCTGATAAGGTTGACAGTTACGCGCAAGCCTCCGCTCACAGAGTAATGTCGAGTGGTAGTAGGCCCGTATCTGAGGGCCAGGGAGGAGAGGTTAAGGAAGCATTCTTCCAGATGATGAATGAGTGGTATAAAGAGTTCGTACAAACAAATCCTACAACTCAATGACCTCCACCCCCACATGTTCCCTAATTGGTCCCCGTAGTTCCTCAAGGTTTGGAACCAATACGAGTTAGCAAGCCTCTAGTTGATAAAATTCGTAAATATGGGGCTGAAGAGTTTAGAGGTACGTCTAAAGATGATCTAGAAAGATCTAAATTCTGGTTAGAAAATATAATCAGATTTTTTGATGAATTATCATGTACACCTACAGAATCGTTAAATGTGTTGTATTGTTATTGAAAGACTCAGCTTATCAGTGGTGGAATACCCTAGTTTCAGTTGTACCGAGAGATCAGGTAGATTGGGAGTTCTTTCAAACAGAATTTCGAAAGAAGTATGTGAGCTAGAGATTTCTTGATAAGAAACGCAAAGAGTTTCTTGAGTTGAAATAGGGCCGGATGACAGTATCTAAGTACGAGAGGGAATTCGTTCGATTGTAAGAGTATGCTCAAGAATGTATACCAGTCATGATTGCTATGTGTAAATGGTTTGAAGACGAGTTGAATGAAGATATCAAGTTGCTAGTCGGGATCCTTGAATTGAAAGAATTTTTTGTTCTGGTTGACAAAGAGCACAAAGCTGAAGAACTGAATAAAGCAAAGAGAAAAGTTGATTATGAGGCTTTGATTCAAGAAAGAGATCAGCGAAAAGATCATATCAATTGCAGTCAAAGAAGTTAAAAGAATATCATGGTTGTTCGTCAGCTTCAGTAGGTTACTCTAGTAGGGATCGAGGAAAACAACATGCGAGTTCAAAACCATAGGCTACGTCCATAGCGAGCATGGGCAGTGTTAAAAATAATAAGCCCAAATGTTAGTAGTGTGGACGACGACACTTCAGTGATTGAAAAATGAAAGATGGAGCATGTTTTAAATGTGGTTTGTATGAATATTTTATCAGAGATTACCCAGAAAGTTCTGATAAACAAAAGGCTCAGACTAATCGAGCGAGTAACATTGCTACGAGAGGTAGACCGCCACAGAACACTGGAAATATGGGAAATAGCCACAGTGGGACAAAGGTTTCTGCTGTGAGATCTGAGGCACGAGTGCCGGCTAGAGCTTATGCGATCCGTGCTCGAGAGGAAGCTTCAGCACCAAATGTTATCACTGGTACATTTTCTATCTTATATACTGATGTTACTACTTTGATTGACCTAGGGTCAACACATTCATATGTATGCACGACTTTAGTGTCAGAAAATAAATTTCCTTTTGAGTCTACTGATTTTATGGTTAAAGTAACGAACCCTTAGGTCAGTATGTGTTAATTGATAAATTTTGTAAAAACTATCCTTTGATGACTCAGGATTGCAACTTTCTGGCTAAATTGATGATGTTATTACTTTTTGATGAGTTTGATGTGATTATGGGTATGGATTGGTTAACTTTGCATGATGCTGTGGTGAACTATATACGAAAGCATATTGTGTTGAAATGCTAGAATGGTGAAAAGCTTTGAATTGAGTCAGATAGATTGGATAGTATATCTAATGCTATATCGACTATGTCAACACAAAAATATGTTAGAAAAGGCTGTGAAGTGTATATCGCTTACATATAACCGATTCCAGAGATTCAAAATCGAAGTTAGAATCGATTCGAGTGGTATGTGAGTATTCAAATATGTTTCCAAAGAAGTTACCTGGGTTAGCACAGCTCAGAGAGGTTAAATTTGCTATTGAGTTAATGTCGGGAACATCTCCAATATCAATAGCTCATTACAGAATGACACTTATAGAGTTAAAAGAGTTGAATGTATAGTTGCAAGAGTTGACAGATAGGGGTTTTGCTCGACCAATTTTTCTCCTTGGGGTGCTCCAGTGTTATTTTTTAAGAGAAAGGACAGGTCCATGCGATTATGTATTGACTATTGACAGCTCAACAAAGTCACAATCAAGAATAAGTATCCTTTGCTATGTATTGATGATCTGTTTGATCAGTTGAAAGGTGCGACAATATTTTCAAAGATTGATCTTCATTCTGTATTATCAATTGCAAGTTAAAGGCACAGATGTGCTAAAAATCGCGTTTAGGACGAGGTACGGACATTATGAATTTCTTGTGATACCATTTGGCTTGACTAATGCACCTACAATATTTATGGACTTGATGAACAGAATCTTCAGACCATATTTAGAAAGATTCGTTGTGGTATTGATTGATGATATTCTGATTTATTCATGAGATGAGGCAGAGCATGACGAGCATTTGAGAATTGTTTTGCAAACTTTGCGCGAAAAAAATTATTCGTTAGGTTTAGAAAATGTGAATTCTGGCTTTGGGACGTCAGATTTCTGGGACATGTTGTATCAGCCGATAGTATTAGAGTTGATCTGAGCAAAATTTCAGCTGTGGTAGATTGGAAGCCTCCAAGAAACGTATCTGAGGATAGAAGTTTTTTGGGTTTAGCCTGATATTATAGAAGATTCATCAAGAGATTTTCGATAATTGTTACACCATTGACGAGATTGTTGCAAAAAGATGTTAAGTTTGAATGGTCCAAGAAATGTTAGCAAAGCTTCAATTAGTTGAAAGCATTGTTAACCACACGGAAAGTGATAGCGATGCATCGTGATTTATAGTTGAAAGCTTTAATGGCACCTGTGTTAGTTCAACTAGAGTCTGGTAAAGAATTTGTAATTTATAGTGTTGCATCGTGGAATGGTTTGAGCTGTGTTCTGATGCAAGAGGGCAAAGTGATAGCGTATGCTTCTAGAAAGCTAAAACCGCACGAAAAGAATTATCTGCCACATGATTTAGAGCTTGCAGCTATTGTATTTGCCTCGAAGATTTGGCAGCACCATTTGTACGGAGAAAAATGTCATATCTTCACGGATCATAAAAGTCTGAAGTATTTGATGTCCCAGAAAGATTTGAATTTAAGACAGTGCAGATGGCTTGAGTTATTGAAAGGCTACGATTTGATCTTTGATTATCATCCGAGAAAGGCTAATGTTGTTACTGATGCTTTGAGTAGAAAATCTTTGTTTGGTTTGTGAGCTTTGAATACGAGACTGACGTTGATTAATGATGATTCAGTTTTAGCTGAGTTAAAAGCTAGACCAATGTTGTTACAACAAATTTGTGAAGCTCAGATATGTGATGATGTGTTGATAGCTAAACAGAAACAGATTGAGATGAAACCTGATTCAGATTTTTATATTGGTTTTGATGGTAGCTTGTATTTCAAAGGCAAAATTCGTGTCCTGAGAAATTTTGATCTCGTTCAGAAGATTTTATAGGAAACTCATAGTAGTAGCTTGTCTATTCACCCTTGTAGAAATAAAATGTACGGTGATTTGAAACAGATATACTAGTGGCCAGGTATGAAACGAGAGATCTCAAAGTTCGTATCGAGATGTTTAGTTTGTCAGCAAGTTAAAACCGAGCATCAGGTACCTTTTGGTTTGTTACAACTAGTGATGGTTCCTGAGTGGAAATGATAATGCGTCACAATGGATTTTGGATCGGGATTGCCTCAGTCGTCAAGAAAGGAAGATGTTGTGTGGGTCATTATTGATCATTTGATGAAATCCGCACATTTCATTCCAATGCATTTGGATTTTTCACTCGAGAGATTAGTAGTGTATGTGATTGAGATTGTTAGATTGCAAAGTGTGCTAGTTTCTATTATTTTCGACAAAGATTCACGATTTATGTCTTGATTCTAAAGCAAGTTACATGAGGCTGTAGGCACTCGTTTGTATTTTAGTACTGCATTTCATCCTCAGATCGACAGTCAATTTGAGCAAGTGATTCAGATACTCGAGGATATGCTTCGATTTTGTGTTTTGGAGTTCAAAGATAACTAGGAGAGATTCCGATCGTTGGTTGAATTTGCGTATAACAACAGTTATCAATCCAGCATTAGAATAGAACCGTATGAAGCTTTGTATGGTCGAAAGTGACAAAATCTGTTATATTGGACTGAGCTTAGTGAGAAAAAGCTTCTCGACGTTGATTTGATACGAGAAATTGAAGAAAAGGTTAAAGTGATACGAGACAGTTTGAAAGCAGCTTCAGATCGATAGAATCTTATACGGATTTGAAAAGAAAAGACATTGAATTTCAAGTTGGCGATAAAGTGTTTTTGAAAGTATCACCCTCGAAGAAAGTTTTTTGTTTTGGTTGGAAAGGAAAGCTTGGTCCTAGGTTGATCGGGCCATATAAAATTATTGAGAGAATTGGGCCAGTAGCTTACCAATTAACATTGCCGTTAGAGTTGGAAAAGATCCATAATGTATTTCATGTATCCATGTTATGGCGGTATTGATCAATTCCTTCACAAGTGATTTCAGCTGTTGATGTTGAGGTTCAATCAGATATGACGTATAGTGAAAAACTGATCAGAATTCTAGTTCGAGAGGTTAAAAAGTTAATAAATAAAAGCTTAGCTTTTGTGAAAGTGCTTTGGCAATGTCACGATATGGAAGAAGCTACCTGGGAACTGGAAGAAGCTATGAAAGTGCAATACCCGAACCTTTTTTCTGGTAAGATTTTTGGGGACGAAAATTCTTTAGGGGAGAGTTGTAACAGGCCGTTTTTAGTGAAATCAGAACTGTAGTTTCAGGACCACAAATTCGATGAGTAAATTATTATTTATTATTTTGATGTTTACTGTATGTTAGAAACGTCGTATAAAAATATCGTTGAGAAATTTTGACATTTGCATGATTAATTAAGTGGAAAGGACTAAATCGTAAAAAGTAAAAAAGTAGAGTTCTATTAGTTAAAGGTGTGAAATAGCTATAGAACTTTGAAAGGACTTAGATGGTAAATAAACCATTTGAATGGTTAGTGGATATTTATGGATTGGTTTTATTGAAAATATGAATATTTTTAAAGGACAATATGATAAATAAGTAATTAAAGGTTAAATTAATTAAAATAAAAGAATCATCTTCTTCATTTCGTCAAAAGTCAACCAAAAATCACCATTAAAGAAGGGTTAGATATTCGATCAAGCTTTCCTATTGCGTGTAAGTGGTTTTTGATTCCGCTTTTAATGATTTTTATGTTTCTGGGATCGTTGTAGCTTAACCTAGCTAGCTAATTTGTAAAATTGTTAAAGGTTTAGGGTTTTGACATAAGCATGTTTGCATGATTTTTGAAATTTAATGAAAGATGATGAGTCCATGTTGTTAAATAAATAAGTTTTATAAAGGATTTTTTGATAAAATTATCATTTAGGGACTTATTTGTAAAAGTAGTAAAATACCATGGTAAAATTATGAAATGCTTATTTGTATGAGGTTGTATATGTCACTAGTGAATTCGGCTAGCATGAAATGTGGATGAAATTGCATAAATTTCAATCTACGAACTTAAGTACTAAATTGTAAATAGTTAAAATATTAGGGGAAAAAGTGTAATTTTGCAAAAATATGAATTTTGGACTGAATTGAATAGTATAAGTATTAAATGGATTGAATTTGCTTATTTAGATCAAGATAAACCTCGTACAGATCTAAATTAAAGAAAAGATAAATCTTTGATTAGTTGATATTGTTTCGACATCTTTGTAATCTAGGTAAGTTCGTATGTTTAAATAACAATATAATGTTATTGTGATTCATATTTCATTGTGCTATTTATCATGTAAATAAATATGGAAATCCAATGATGTTACGATAATTATCGAGCCCCATTTGACCCAACTCAGAGAGTTACATGGGTACGGACACGGGTTGGGACACGGGTTGGGACACGACCGTGTGTACCTATTTTGATTGTTACACGACCTAAAACATGGGCGTGTGTCTTAGCCGTGTGAGTCACATGGCCTAGCCACACGGCCGTGTGACCCCTGCAGTTCAAGTTTTCTGACTTTTTTTGAAATGTTACAAATGTTTCCGATTTAGTCTTGAACCATTTCTAATGTGTTTCTAGGACCTCAAAGGCACGATTAAGAGATGCTGTGCACGTATATCAATGGTTTATATTATATGTATGTTCAGATCTGAAATGAATTTTTTAAAGTTACGCTTTTACGGTAACGCTCTGTAACCCTATTCTGGCGACGAATATGGGTTAGTGGTATTACACCTTTGGTGATGAATTGAGAAATGTGTTTGTCGGGATGATGAACAAATGGTTCAATGAATTTAAGCAAATGAATCCTGCAACTCCACAACCTCTATCCCCTACTGTGCCTCCTCTGGCACCCTTGGGTCCTCAAAATCTTGTACCTGTGATGGTTACTTGAGTGTCCGTGGATAAAATCCAGAAATGTGGATCAGAATAATTTAGAGGCAAGGTTGATGATGATCCTGCAAAAGTTGAGTACTAGTTAATGAATACGAAGAGAGTCTTCATGGAATTGATGTGCACTCTTGAAGATTGTTTGAGATGTGTTTTGTCATTGTTAAAATATGAAGCGTACTTATGGTGGGACACTTTGAGCATAATGACATCAAATGATCACATTAATTGGGAGTTCTTTCAGATTGAATTCAAGAAAAAAATATGTTAGTAAATTGTTTATTAAAAAGAAAAAGAAAGAATTTCTTGAATTAAAAAAGGGAATCGGTCTATAGCTGAGTATGAATGGGAATTTGTGCAGCTAAGCAAATATACTCGTAATATAGTGTCAAATAAAGAGGAAATGTGTATTAGATTTGAAGACAGGTTGAATGATGATATTCATATGTTTGTGGCAGCATTATAGTTACGGGAATTTGTAGAACTTTCTGAAAGAGCCCAAAAACTTGAAGAAAGTTACGGGAAGAATAGTTATGTGAATGAATGATCTAAAGCGAGAACACCAGCTAGAGTTTATGCAATCAGAGCTCGTGAGAAAGCTACTGCTCCCGATGTTATTACCGGTGCTTTTTCTTTCTTTGATATTAATGTGTACGCAATGATTGATCCTGGATTGACTCACTCGTATATATGTTGAGTCCACTGAATATGTTGTCGAAGTAACGAATCCGCTGGGTTAGTGTGTTTTAGGTAATCGGATCTGTAAATCATGTCCACTGAAAGTCAAGGGTTACGATTTTCCAGCTAGTTTGATGTTGTTACCTTTTGGAGATTTTGATCTCATTTTGGGAATAGACTGTTGTCCAAACATGATGCATTAGTGAGTTGCCAAAGGAAACAAGTTAGTTTGAAGCATTCAAATGGTGAATTTATTTGTGTTAGGGTAGATGGGATCGATTGTACTACAAATGTAGTTTTAGCAATGTTAGCTAAAAAATTGATTAAAAAGGGATGTGAAGCTTACTTAGCCTACATTTTTTACTCAAAAGTGGCGGAATAAAAAATTAGCCAAGTGCTGATAGTCAAAGAATATGCTGATGTTTTTCCTGAAGAACTTCCTAGATTGCCACCGACTCGAGAGGTAGAATTTGTAATCGAATTTGTGCCTGGAACAGCTCCAATTTTGGAAACACCATACAAGATGGCCCCTATAGAATTGAAAGAGTTAAAAGTAAAGTTGCAAGAGTTGTTAGATTGCGGATTCATTCGACTGAGTTTGTCACCTTGGGGTGCTCTAGTTCTATTCGTGAAGAAGAAAGATGGGTCAATGGGACTATGTATAGATTATCGACAGCTGAATAGAGCTACTATTAAGAATAAATACATGTTACCTCGTATTGATGATTTGTTCGATCAGTTAAAAAAAGCTACAATATTTTCGAAGATTGACTTGAGATCTGGATATTATTAGCTACGATTTAAAGAGCAAGACATACCAAAAACTACATTCAAAACTAGATATGGTCGCTATGAATTTTTGGTGATGCCATTTGGTTTGACTAATGCTCCTGTGACATTCATGGACTTGATGAATCGAGTATTTCAGTGATATTTAGATCAGTTTGTTATTGTATTCATTGATGATATTATGATTTATTCGTTGAACGAGTCAGAGCATGCCGAACATCTAAGAGTTGTTTTGCAAACTCTGCGAGATAAATAGCTTTTTGCGAAATTTAGTAAATGCAAATTTTGGCTACGGGAAGTTGGTTTTCTAGGACACGTATTAACTACTGATGGGATCAAGGTTGATCCTAAGAAAGTATCTGCAATTATTGAGTGGAAAATTTTAAAGAATGTTTCTAAAGTACGAAGCTTCTTGGGATTAGCCGGATACTATCACCATTTTGTTAAGAACTTTTCCATTATAGTATTTCCGATACTAAACTACTGCAGAAAGATGCTAGTTATGTTTGGACTGAAAAATGTTAGAAAAGTTTCGAGCAATTGAAGAATATGTTGACTGAAGCTCCTATTTTGATCCAGTCGAAAATCTAGGAAAGAGTTTATTATTTATAGTGATTCATCTTTTTGTGGATTAGGATGTCTTTTGATGCAAAGTGGAAAAGTAATTGCCTACGCTTCTAGGCAATTGAAGCCTTATGAGCGAAATTACCCGACACATAATTTGGAGTTAGTCGCAATTGTTTTCGCTTTGAAGATATGGAGGCATTATTTGTTTGGTGAGAAATGTCACATGCATACTGATCACAAAAGTTTAATGTATTTAAGGACACAGAAGGAACTGAATCTGAAATAGTGGCGTTGGTTAGAGTTACTAAAAGATTATGATCTAGTTATTGATTACCATCCGGGAAAGGTTAATGTGGTTGCGGATGCACTTAGTTGAAAATCATTATTGTTTTCACTTTGAGCATTGAACGCTCATTTAGCTTTAAATGACAGTGGTTCTGTACTGGCAGAGTTGAGGACTAAACCCTTGTTTCTACAACGAATTTGAGAGTTACAAAATGATGATCAGAAGTTGATAATGAAACGAAACTTGGTTCAGGATGATTTGACTACTGAATACAGTATTGGTGATGATGGTACGTTGCTTTACCATGATAGAATTTGTGTTTCGAATAATTCAGACTTGAAATGTGATATCTTATCAGAGGCTCACAGTAGTACGCATTTCATTCATCCTGGTAGCACGAAGATGTATTGTGATTTGAAACAGATGTATTGGTGGCCAGGTATGAAACGTGATATTTGTGAGTTTGTAGTTAAATGTTTGATTTGTCAACAGGTAAAAGTAAAAGGTTAGGTACCATCGGGATTATTACAGCCTGTATGATTCCTGAGTGGAAGTAGGACTGAGTCACGATGGATCTCGTATCTGGTTTTCCTATATTTCCTAAATAAGTTTTATCTGATGATGAAGAAGATGAGAAGAACCTGCCACTACAAACAAGCATACCAAAGAGCCCGTGAGAGATGAAGAACCAATAGAATTTGCACACCTTGACTCTGACAAGGAGGATGATGACCGACAACGCACTTTTACACCAACCATCACTGCCAAAGTACCACAATCCAAGGCACCAATGACTGAACAAGAACATGAAATCACAACGTTAGATACTGGCGATGCAGATGAGGTGCCAATTAATTAGCTTCAGCGAAAAAGATTCAAAAAGCTGTCGGAAAAGCAGTCTAAGAAGATGTTCATTTCACAGCAAGGCTGCAACGTTACAAGAGAGCTAGAAGGAAATCCACAAAACCTAAGTGAAGTAATTTCTTTCCCCTCCAAGCTTTGATTTTTATATTTTTATGATCCTTTATTTTAGTTTTTATCTGTTTCATGCATTCATATTGCTTTTATTAATTTTACTTTGTCATGTTAATGCATTGAGGGAAATGCATCCCTTAGGTTTGGAGGTGTGTTGTGTTGTGCATATATACTACATTAATAATTGTTCATACAATTTTTTTTTGCCATAATGTCCAATTGCCATTCAATTGCCAGATTATGTGAGTATATGATTATCAATGATGTTCAATGAGGATAATAACTTTTCTTTGTAAACTTAGAAAATAGGTTGACAGTTGTGTAGGCATATTTAACATAGGGCAGTTGTTGAAAATGACTTTCTAAAAGTAAAATAATTGAAATATCAATAAAATTAGGTTATAGTAGCATTCTTTGAATAAATTTATGACTTCTTGACTTAATTTCAGTATAGTAATAGGGTATACTTTTGTCATGGTAAAATAATATGAATACTCTAATGTTTGAATCTGTTGAGTAGGTTAGTAATATTTTGTTTGCTCCATTATATTGTTGACCAGAAAAATGAGTTCAAATATGTGTGTTTGTCTAAAAAAAATGTACATGTTTTAGGGACACTCCGCTGAATCTTAAGCCTAAATTGCTAAGAAGGTAGTTGTTTGGTCCATCCATCCTTTTAGTTAAAAGCTTTTCTTTCATGAGTGATTTATATTCAAATTGTGACATGATATAATACGTGACAGTCTAGTGTATGCTCCATTGAGGTTGTCAAGTATATAATCATATGACAATA
>CM025145.1:21924258-21936067 GCA_013467495.1 Gossypium gossypioides
TAGATTTATGTGATTAAATTGTTTCAAACATGATCCGTCCCTGTTACTTCACATGAATTCTAAGAAACCTTTAGTTTAATATGGTCAATAAAATACATATTTCACTAAGTAAAAGATTCTAAAAAGACTTAATTTGGTTTCCAAACTCATGAAAGATCCAGTTTCCATGGAATGTTTTCCTAACACTATTAAGCATGTGAAAAATAAACTAAGTTGAATAGTGTAATTATCCTAGCATATTCATGTTATTGATTGTTGAATTTTTTTTTCCTGCTAAACTTATCTCATACATTTCATTTCATACTTTGCATTTAGATTAAATTGCATTAGGGATCATCTTGGGTTTAGATAATTCAATTTAGCTTAATCATCATCACTCAAAATATTTTTATCACCAAATTGTTTAACATTAATTTTATAATTACTTGATTAACATAAACAGTCCCTATGGAGACGATAACTCTTTTACTTACGTTATTACTTGATAATGACTGTGTACACTTGTACAAACCGAGCGTTACAAGTTTTTAGCACTATTGTCGGGGAACGACTGTGTACACTTGCACAAACCGAGTTACAAGTTTTTGGCATTGTTGCCGAGGACAGTTGCCTTAATTTTTTTTATGAAATTATTCTTTTTAATTTGGTTTTTATTTCATTTTTATCTAACTTCCAACCTTAATAATTTAGTCTTTATTCTTTATTTTTTGTGATTTATTTTTCAGGTGTTTATGAGCATAGATCGAATCATCAATTTATTACCCGTAGACCCTGAAATTGAGCGAACATTTAGACAGAGAAGGTGCAAAATATCAACTCAAAGACAAGTTTAGATGGACCTTGGAAATTAGAGTGATGGGCAAGGCAATGGAGCCAATCATGTGCACAATCCAATCCTTATTGCTAATGATAGGGATCATGCCATAAGACAGTACGTTGTACCACTCATCAATGAGTTAAATCCAGGAATCAGGAGGCCAGAATTTGAGGCACCCCAATTTGAATTGAAACATGTGATGTTTCAAATGCTCCAAATGGTGGGCCAATTCAGTGGTAAGCCCACAGAAGATCCACATCTTCACCTTCGATTATTCATAGAGGTGAGCGATTCTTTTAAGATAGCTGGTGTGACTGAAGATGCATTGAGGTTGAAGTTATTTTCATACTCATTACGATATCGAGCATGATCATGGCTTAATTCATTACCCCCAAGATTGATATTTACATGGCAAAATTGAGTAGAAAGATTTTTGGTTAAGTATTTCCCACCAAGCAAAAATGCTAAGTTGCGAAATGAGATAACCATTTTTTCACAATTGGATGATGAATCCTTGTACGAGGCATGGGAGAGATTCAAATAATTACTTCATAAGTGTCTTCAGCACGAGATTCCACACTGCATCCAACTAGAGAAATTTTATAACAGTCTCAACGCACACAAGATTGATGGTAGATGCTTTTGTGAATGGTGCTATTTTGTCTAAGTCTTATAACGAGGCATACGAGATCATTGAAAGGATCGCTAGTAGCAACTACCAATGGCTGATAAATCAAACAACTTCTAAAAACTGAGTAGCTGCAGTGCATGAAGTGGACGCAGTTACATCACTCTTAGCTAAGGTATCTTCTATTTCTTCAATCTTAAAATAGCTTACCGCTAATGGTTCTAATAATTTTGTAGCCCAGTCACCAAGTAAATTTAATGTTGTTTCATGCGTATATTGTAGGGATAGTCATTCTTTCGAAAATTGTCCATCAAATCTCGAGTCTGTGTATCACGTGGGAATCAACACCAAAATAGAAGTGGGCAAGGACCACAGTCCAACTTCTACAATCCTTCATGGTGCAATCATCCAAAATTTTCTTGGAGTAACCAAGGAAATGGACCAAACAACACTTACATGCAGCATAGACCAAGTCAACCCTAATGGTTTAATCAACAAGATCCAAAACAACCACAAGCTAAATCATCAAAAATTTTGGAGAACTTGTTGAAGGTATACATGGCGAAGAATAATGCCTTACTCCAAAGCCAAGTGGCAACACTGAAAAATTTAGAGAACCAAATGGGTCAGTTAGCTACGGAGCTTCATAACCAACTGCAAGGAACCTTGTTGAACGATACAGAAAATCCAAGGAATTTGTGTAAGGAACATTGCAAGGGAGTAGCTTTACAAAGTGGTAAGACTTTGGAGCCCAAGACGGTTGTGATTGAAGATGAACCTATTGAGAAGAATGAAAGTCAATCAACAGTCGAAATTCCTACACCAGTAGAGCCAAAATTTACAAAGTCTAATGAGGTAAAATCTAACCCAGTAAATTCTGAAAAGCTAACATCTTTTGTAGATGTAGATTTATCTACTCAGAAAAGTTGTATGATTCAGCCCAAAGTTCTAACACCTCCGTACCCTCAAAAGTTCCAACCAAATAAGCTGAAATAGGAGGTGCAATTCAAGAATTTTTTTTGATGTTTGACAGTAACTTCATATAAACATCCCGCTGCTGGAGGATTTAGAGTAAATGCCTAATTACGTGAAGTTCATGAAGGACATTTTGTTGAAGAAGAAAAGACTTAGTGAGTACGAGACTATCGCTTTAATGAATGAGTGTAGTACATTCTTACAGAACAAGCTACCTCCCAAACCGAAGGACCTTAGAAGTTTTACCATCCTTATAATATTGGAGAATCTTACTATGGTAAAGCTTTTTGCGACTTAGGAGTGAGCATCAACTTGATGCCTAAATCTATTTTCAAGCTATTAAAAATAGCTGAAGTAAGACCCACTACTATGACGCTCCAGTTGGTAGATCGATCTTTAGCAAACCGCGAAGGAAAGCTAGATGATGTTTTGGTAAGAGTTGATAAATTTATTTTTCCTGTTGATTTCATTGTCTTAGATTTTGAAGCAGATAAAGAACCGTTGATCATCCAAGGAAGACCTTTCCTAGCCACGGGAATAACATTAATAGACGTGCAAAAAGGCGAACTCACAATGAGAGTTTAAGATGATCAAGTAACATTTAATGTTCTAAAAGCAATGAAGTTTCCCGATCCGACAGAGGAATGTTCAATGATGGAGGAACTAGAAACTTTAGTTTCTATGGAATGGGAGAATATTTTTTAAGACCCATTGGAGAACACTTTATGGTCTGAGCCATTGGAAGATGAAAAAGGTAATGAAAATATGGCTTTGATAGAAGCCAATCCGATGAGCTATGTTCAACCAGCACGATTTGAACCACTAGAATTAGAAGTTCGAGAATTTACACAACCAAAGTTGTCAACCTAGGAACCGCCCAAACTTAAACTTAAGGTACTTCCTTCCCATTTGTAGTACGTTTATTTGGGTAATATTTCTATGTTTCCTATGATTGTTTCAGCAAAGTTAACAGAACACCAGGAGGAGCAGCTAATTGAAGTTTAAAAAGGCGATTGGTTGGACCATAGTTGACATTCAAGGTATAAGCCCTTCCTTTTGTATGCACAAGATAATCCTAGAAGAATGGAAAATAGGTAGAATCGATGGGCAAAAAAGACTCAACCCTATCATGAAAGAGGTAGTTCGGAAGGAAGTGATCAAATGGTTAGATGTGGGAATTATCTACCCCATCTCAAATAGCTCATGGGTAAGTTTGGTACAGTGTGTACCTAAGAAAGACGAAATTACAATTTTTGAGAATGAACGTAACGAGTTAATCCTGACGAGAACTATCACGGGTTGGAGAATCTTTATTGATTATAGAAAATTGAACATAGCCACTCGAAAGGATCATTTCTCGTTGCCTTTTATGGATCAGATGTTAGACTGATTAGCGGGTAATGAATATTACTTTTTCTTAGATAGATATTCGGGGTACAACCAAATAGTTGTAGCCCTGGAAGACCAACATAAAATGATTGTTACTTGCTTGTACGGTATGTTTGCGTTTAGGCGAATGCCTTTTACTTTATGTAATGCACCTGCCACATTTCAGCAATGTATGATAGCAATATTTACTGATATGCTTGAAAATTTTGTTAAGGTCTTCATGGATGATTTTTCTATTTTTGGCAACACTTACGATATTTGTCTGAGTAATTTGGCTAAGGTACTGGAAAGATGCGAGGAGACAAATCCTGTACTTAACTAGGAAAAATGTCATTTTATGGTTAAGGAGGAAATTATCTTAGGACATAAAATTTCCAAAAAAAAATTGAAGTTGATAAAGCAAAGTTGGATTTGATTCAAAAATTACCACCTCTAGTTAGTGTGAAAGGAGTTCGTATTTTATGAGGCCATGCCGAATTTTACCGAAGGTTTATAAAAGAGTTTTCAAAATTTTCTAAGTCTTTGTGTAAGCTGCTAGAGAAAGATACTATTTTTATTTTAAAAAAGCATGTTTAAAAGCTTTTAAAGAGTTGAAAAATTGGTTAATCTCAGCCCCAATAATTGTTACACCTGATTGGAACTCACCTTTTAAGTTAATGTGTGACGCAAGCAACTTCGCTGTTGGAGCTGCGGTGGGTCAAAGAAGGAATAAAGTATTTCACCCTATGTACTATGCAAGTAGATCTTTGATAGGAGTCTAGCTTAACTACACAGTAACTAAAAATAAGAACTATTTGCTATAGTTTTTACTTTTGACAAGTTTCGTTCTTATCGCATATGTACCGAAGTTATAGTATTTACTAACCATGGGACCATTAAATACTTATACAAAGAAAGATGCTAAATCGAGGTTGAATTAATGGATACTCTTATTCCAAGAATTTAACCTTGAGATCCAAGATAGAAAAGGTGTTGAGAATCAGGTAGCTAATCATTTGTTGAGGTTGGAACAAAACTAGGTAACTCATTCACTTATTCCAATTAATGAAAACTTTCCAGAGGAGCATATTTTCTAGGTAAGTGGAATTCATGAAATACCTTAGTTTGTTGATTATGTGAATTATTTAGCATGTGGAATAATACCTCGAGAAATGACATACCAACAAAGGAAGAAATTCCTTTACGATAGTCGATATTATTTCTGGGAGGATCTATTTTTTTTTAACAATGTGCAGATAACATAATCCGAAAGTGTCTAGCTGGAAGTCAAATTAACAAGATCCTTTACCACTGCCATTCATCTCCGAGTGGGGGACACTTTGGTGGTTCCCGCACTGCAATGAAGATTTTACAAGCTGGATTCATTTGGCCTATAGCGTTCAAGGTTGCGTATGCATATGTGAAAAATTATGATAGATGCCAAAGGACTGAAAACATATCAAAGAGGAACGAATTGCCCTTAACATAAATTTTAGAAGTAGAGTGATTTGACGTGTGGGGAATTGATTTTCTAGGCCTATTTCCTTTTTCTTATGGTAACAGGTATATCTTGGTAGCTGTGGATTACGTATCCTAGTGGGTTGAAATCGAGTCATACCCAAAAAATAATGCTAAGGTAGTCATGCAATTCCTACATAAGCATGTGTTTACACGATTTGGGACTCTGAAAGCTATAATTAGCAATGGAGGATCTCACTTTGTAAACAAATGGCTTAAGTGGTTGCTTGACAAGTACAACGTGAAAAACAAGATTGCACTGTCTATCATCTATAGTTAAATGGGCAAGTTGAACAGGTGAACTGTGAGATTAGAGAAATCCTTGAGAAGGTGGTACGACCTAATAGAAAAATTGGTCTCGAAGGCTCGATGATGTTCTATGGGCCTATTGGGCCTATTGAACTGCTTTTAAGACACTATTAGGAATGACTCATTATCGGTTAGACTTTGGGAAGGCGTGCCATCTACCGCTTGAGTTGGAGAATAAAGCTCACTGGGCTTTAAAGTAATTAAATTTGAATCTTAAGCAAGCCAGTAAGAGAATGATGTTATAGCTTGATGAGTTAGAGGAGTTGAGGTTATTTTTTCTAACGAGAATCCCAAGAAGTATAAAGAAAAGAATAAGAGATGGCATGACAACCATATAGAACCTCATGAATTCAGAGAAGGACAGAAAGTATTGTTGTTTAATTCGAGGCTAAGGTTATTTCTAAGAAGGCTCAAATCCCGATGGAAAAGACCTTATACCATCTATAAAGTTTACCCATATGGAGCGATAGAATTGTACAACAACAAGGGAGGTACGTTTAAAGTTAATGGTTAACATCTCAAACACAATTGGGATGGTAAAGTTGAGCAAGTTGAAACCTCGATTAATTTAATAGACCCTTAATTTTTATGTTTTTATTTTTAACAAATAGCATACTTAGAAATTATTTTCTTGAATTAATACATTAAATTAAGTCTACCTAAGGAGATTGGAACTTAAGCGGAATCATTTCTGACCTCTCCAACCTTTCCTGCGATATTAATTTGATGTAATTTTTCGAGAAAGAAAGTTTAAATTTTAATTTTAATTTTTCAATTTTAATTTTTATTTGTTTATATTTAATAAGAGGGTCAATTTGGCCCAAGTACTAATAAGTTTGTTTCTCCAGTTCAGTTTGATTTTTCAATACAACAAAATAATTGTGGTTTGGGCATGAGGCCCAAAACAGTGAAAATGAGGAATTTACCCACTAGGTGTCATCCATAGGGTCCCAAAAACCCTAATTTTGCCACCACTTTTCCCTTCCCCCTTACCTTACCGTCTAAGTAATTGCTTCTAGCTAAATTTCTGCTACAAATTTGCCCTAATCCATAACTATATAAACCCCTTCATACCATCATATTTTTCACAACCATTCGAGCAACTAGCTTAAACCTTAGCCACCCATTCCATTCCTCTTTATCGTTAGCCTCAAATCCCAAAAAAATTCCCCAATTTTCTTCCCTTGTTGCAAGTCCCTCCTATCGCTGCAGCAATATCATTGCAGGAGCAGCCTTGTTGCCGTTGCAAGCTCACTGTCGTTGCAAATCCCTAACTACCGCAAATCTCTGCCACACACATTGTTGATTTCTTTTACCTTCTTTTTTCCAAAATTTTACCTATTTTTCAAGAAAAATACTGTGTCTCACAAAAAAAACTAGATCTTCCAAGACTTTCATTGAAAATCCAATTGTGATTCAAGATGAGGAAACGAGAGAAATATTTGATTCTATATTCAGGAATCAACCTATGATGCAAGAAAAAGGTTTCAATTTGGAGAGAAATGACAAGATGGTTATGCCATTGTCAATTCGAAAGACAGTTAATGCTTTAAATTGGAAGAAATTATGTGATACACGTTCAATGCCTAATGAAGATTTAGTGTGAGAGTTCTATGCCAACTTGACCACGCTAGATGCTAAAAAAGTTCTTGTTCGTAAGAAGAAGGTACCCCTCACTTCTAAATCCATTAATGATTTGTTTAACTTACCTGATGTTGAAGATGAGTACTCTGCCATGGTGATGAATATCAATTGGGATTTTCTTCAACAAGTTCTTAATGTGGTTACAAATCTGGGATCCCAATGGATTATAAGAAAGCATGGTAGTCATTCTTGCCAAAGAGAATATTTAAATCTAGTGGCTAAGTTATGGTTCTACTTTATTCGATATAGCTTCATGGTAAAGGTCTATCAATGTTGGGAGAATTATTCTCAAGGAGATTCAAGATTGTGCTAGGAAAAAGGCAGGAAGTGTCTACTTTCCATCATTGATTACTTCGCTTTGCTTGAGGGCCCAAGCAAGATTGAAGGCAAACCTAAAGGACCGTTATGTTGAAGGTTACATAACTACCAAATAACTATTTTGGGGATATTTAAATGAAGGTCCTTGAAGTTAGAAAACAATCAAAATTTAGCCCAACAACTTAGCTGTTGAAACCGTCCACATAGCTATCTTTAGCTTGAAATTAAAATTCAAAATGGAAGACTTGGTCATCCCTTTTCCTTAATACATGGTTGGCCACAAGAGAGAGAGAAGGTAGGTAACTTTAAACTATTTTTAGTAAACTCAAATTCTACTCCTCACCTATAAATACCTTGACATCCCTCATTTTCTCTACATTTCTCCCTCACTTTAGTTCTCTCAAATCCTTCTCCCTTTTTCCCTTGCATAGCCATCCCTCCCCTCTATATCTTTAGCCTCAAAAGCTTTGTCACAAGCACTCTTCAGCCGGCTACCTTCTAAACCCTCACCAAAAGAAGTTTTCATCAAAATGGAGGAGTGCATCAGTCAGAATAGATCCGAAAGGCTACTGAACTAAGTTAGTTAGAATAGATCTGAAAGGCTGCTGAACTAAATAGAGTTTACTCTTTCCTCTTGTTATTTATTTTAAACATGTTTTCTTTGAGTTTTATGCTTTTGATATCAACTATGAAGTTTTATATCCTGATTGTTGGGATACTTATATTTAATTGATATGATTTATTTAATTCATGTTAACATGTTTTGTGCCTAGTCGAATATGTTTTCAATTAATATCATGCTGCATTTCAATCATACATGATTGAGTGCACTCAGATTAGCTAAGTGATCCTAACCAGGCGACGACTAGTAGACGCATAATTGAAAAGTGCAATGCTTCATTTAGGTCATTAAAACCGACTAAGTTAAGGTTCATAATATCTTTAGTTAGCTCTATTATCTTGTATGGTTTTTAGATTTATATGATTAAACTTTTGTAAACGTAAATGTCCCTGTGACCTTGCATAAATGCTAAGGACGCCTTAGTCTAATATGACTAGTGAAATGCATATTTAACTAAGTAAAAGATCCAAGAGGACTTAATTTGGTTTCTAAACCCATAAGAGATTGAGTTGCCAAGGAAATAATTCCGAACATGTTAGCATGATGAAAGTAAATTGAAATAATTAATATAATTATCCTAGCTCATTTGAAGTTGATTATTTTTTATTGCTAACGCCCTCATTCATACATTTAGGTAAACTTGCATTTAGATTAGAAATCGCATAGGGATTACTATTGCATTTAATTTAATTTAATTATCACAATCCTAAAATTTTTGAGTTTTTTTATATATCGAATTGTTAATTATAATTTTGTAATTGAATTGATTAAGCTTATACAATCCCTCTGGAGACGATAACTCATTTTTACTTACTTATTACTTGAACGACTACGTACACTTGTGTAAATACGTTACAAATTCGTTACAATGAGCCAAATAAACCAGAATCAGAAGGGTCATCAACCAAATCTAAACAGGAGCTAACTCAATTCATGATACTAAGAAGTAAAAACTGAACAGGAACCAAATAGCCCTGAACCAAGGGTGGAACCAGATGTTGTTGAGCCAATAGAGTTGAGTTTTAATCCTGAGATGACTATTCCTACTTCGTAAAATACTATGAAGAAGTTGGAATTTTCAACTATGATGGATATGTGGAAATTCATGCATAACCAACAACAAGCTTACTAAAGATATGCAAAAGTTAGAGATAATTCCATACAAAATACTCTTGAAAATATCTCTAACACTTTTGCTCCAGAGTTCCCAGATCTTTTTTTTAAGACATGGCAAGAGAAGATTGTGGGATCGAGTGTGACAAAAAAGGGAAAAGGAAAAATACATGAAGTGAAGTGATGTGGCATTTATTTATATCCCTTAGTATTTGGCTTCCGCATAATAAATAAAATATTGCAAGCATGAATCAAATAAGCTCAATAGAAAAAAGCGAAGTGATGTGGTAATGTAAATGAACATGTCTAGGATTCCATTATTAAGAAAGACTTGGTACTTAAGTAGTCTTCATGACTCATCTCTCTTTCTTACTATCCTACATGGTTTTCAGTTTTTTTTCATTACTTTGTTTTCGCAATGAGGACATTGCTTCTTTTTAAAGGGGGTAAGGCAATATTTGCCTAAATTTTTAAATTTTTCAAGTATGTTTCAATCTTTTCCATATAAGTATGTTGAAATAAATGAATATTCAGAAAGAATTTTTGTTTATAAGTCTAAATGCAAGCATTATTTCTATTTTTATCTGAGCTTTTTTATGTTATCTTCAGTTATGGAATGCTTGTATGTTCTTAGATCTTATAGAGTCGTTTGCCATGAAAATCGAACTCTCTTAAAAATAGACATGCATGAAGGTTTAAGTTCTTAGAATTGACATAGTACTTTCTCAAGGTGAAATCCTAGGAGGCATAAGAATCTAAACATGATTTAGACACATTTTTTTTTTGGATCATTTGAGCCTTTCAAGCCTACCATATATAAACTTGACCCTTGAAACCTTAATTTGAGCCTTAAAGCCTATTTTATTTTTATTTACCTACATCATAAGCCATGCTACCATCTTTGTAAATTTTAACTCATTTTTGCACCTATCTTAACTATACTTGTCTTGGTGAGGAAAGATCGAGGAAAAATTCAAAAAGATGCATATGTTCTTCATATGTTTAATTAATAAAAAAAGCTCTATTCAAATGTCAAAAAAAAGAGCAAAATCAATACTTAAAAGTATTGAGAAAGATTGATGGGCATATGATTCAAAATTAAGTTTTGAGGGTAAAAACTCATTAGCAGGAAGGATGTACCTCCAATTGATCCAAGGCAAAGATAGGGTTAAGATTACTGAACCTAAAAATTCACTTCCCTTTATCCCTACCTTAAGCCTAGCCCCATTACAACCTTATAAAAGACCTATTGATTTGGATGATTATGCCAACTACATTAGTGGAGAGGAAGTGCTAAGTTCAACCTTTTCCTGAATGGTGAATGTTATGTATGATCTTGCCATTAATTAGACTTTGATTGATAAGGAAACTTTGATCGAATGGTGAATGTTATGTATGATCTTGAAAAGCATGCACACTATAACTTATGTTAGCATTCTCCCGCAATTAGAATAAAATTTTAAAATAATGTTTGCATATGAGTGACTTATCAATGAAAAGAGTTTTTTAGCATGATTTTGTTGATTCATGATTATGTGCTAAGATTGATGCTACTTCATCTTATTGAAAAATTGCTATAGGGTTTTTCTACTTGTTTTTACCACTTTTTTACTTACAAATAACATTAATCACGAGCATTTGTTAATGAATTTCGTGAATTTTGCATAAATCTCAATCATGGACATGAATTTATGAAATATGAAAATTTGTTCTTTATTATATGAATTTTGTGCATAGAGTAAATCATTTTCTTGTTATTTGTTAATGTGCTATGTTTTGATAATATAGTGGAACCATGAGGTGATATAATATGGAGCTCAGTACAATTCTTGTATGGACATGAACAAATCCACCCTACTTGGATGACAAAACCATACAAAATTGGGTCATAAGGATGTTAATTTGACCTAATTAAAGTGATTTTACATGGTGGACATGTCATGTTATTTATTGGGTCATGAAACCGTCCAAAAAGAGGGAGTCAAGCCCATATTTGGCATAAGCTTGCCGCAGCCCAAAAATTAGCTTTGGGACAATTATTTGGAGGTCCCTACATTGTGAAAATCATTAAAAGTCAGAACATGAAGATTTCTCAAGAAAATGTCCAAGCCATGGCTAAATTTAGCATGATTCCATGCTTAAATCAAGTAACCAACTCACCCTCATTTCTACTTGTTATGGCCGACCATTAATGGGAGAGAAACAAGGGATCTTTAATGCTTTTTTAGTAAATTCAGCCACCAACCTCAAGTATAAATACCACACTCCTCTCACCTTTTCATTCATCCCAGAAAATCATCCATAATTCCTTCATTCATTACTCATCCATTCATTTTCTCATTCTCTCATTTTTCTTCATTCTTTCCATGCCTAGCACTTTAGCTAGAAAAACTGTGATAAGGCTATCTCTTGGTCAGCCACCTTGAGGTGTAACAGCCCGATTTTGGGCCTAGTCGGAACAGTGGTTTCGGGACCACAAATTCGACGAGGGAAAATA
>CM025145.1:21965471-21975743 GCA_013467495.1 Gossypium gossypioides
CCATATATATATAAGGTTAATATTTGGTACACTGACAATATACTTTTTTTTATTCCACAAGCAGCCCTAAAAAACTACCATGTGTCTTTTTTAAAAATATTTATTTTTAAATATTTTACTATACCCCTATAGGACACTTGCCAACCCCTGACCCTGCTTATGGAGTCTAAAAACTCTGCTGACAACGTACCAAATATTATCCCCCATATATATATATAAGGAGTTGCTTTCTCAATATTAGTATGATGGCTATTGTTATATTTATTTAGAGCACCGATTTCATGTTCAGTATATTTAATGAATTGAAAGGTTTAATTCTTAAAAATATACTATTGATATAAAACAGGAGGGTAAAAGGTAGTCATCAAAACCTAAAAACAACACTGACATCAATCATGCGATAGAGCCAATATAGAAGTTGAAGACAATCTTGTCAAGTCAAGGACACATATCCTAACCAACCACGTGCTAGTGTCACGGGGTTAGAACTTTGGTTTGGAAAATCGCGTGACCTTAGGCGATTTCTTGGATTAAAATCCACCTAAGTCAGCCTCACACTCGAAAAATGAGAATTCTCGCAGAAATTCTTTAAGGCACCGAAGCAAAACGAAAACAAACTGAAAAGAGAAAGGAGCCACAAACGAACAAAAAGCCATAGAAAAATAGCGCACACCAAGTGTTTGAGTAAATGTTCTCTAAAAGTATTTTATTACTTTGAAGGTTTACAACTGAGTGATTACAAATGAGGAGGAATGCCTTTATTTATATTTGAGCTCCCTCAAATCTAACGGTATAAATTAAGTTACATCGACAGTTAATATTAGAGCCTATCTACAATTGAGAATCCTAAGGGATTTAAACTCTATACATCTTTATCCCTTAAGATTTACACTAATTACCTTGGTAACTCTAATTTTATTAGAGTGTTTTTAATGACCCAATTTCTAGTGGTGTCAAAAAAGGTGGTTTCAGGATCCTATCTTTGTAAACCGAGCACGAAGTTATTATATTGGTGAATTGAATTTTGGATAGTTAATTTAGTCGAATTAGTGATTAATTAAGGTTCAATGACTAAATTATAAAGTCCAATTATTATAGATTTTTTATTAGAAAATAGCCAAAGGACTTAAATTACAATTAACCCAAGGTTCAAAATAGCAAATATACTATATTAAAACATATGGTTGTTGACGATGATGTTTATAAATTGATTAATTAAGCAAATGTTAATTTAGTTAACTTAAACCATGATCAATTAATTTAATTAAACTAAAAACTTAGTATAAAAAGCAAATTGTAAGTGGATGAAGAGATGATTTTATATTTTCCATTTGGCCAAAGAAAGAAAGAAGAAGAAGACACCATTAACAAGGGTTTCAAGCTTTTAATCAATAATTGGTTAGTGCAATTAAGTCATTTTCTTCTAATTTTTATATTTTTGAGGTCATGAGACCTTGATTTAGCTAGCCCATGTCACACTCCAAAAATCGACAGATCCAAAAAGATGAGTAAGGTAAGTATGTAGACTGTTGGATGTGCTGTGGTAACATAATCTGTCACCCTATTGGCTTGGTGGCAAGTTAGAGTATTGGCGCATACTAGCGTTAAAGCATCTGCTTGTTGGTGGTATCTAAAGAATTGATTGCAGGAGAAGAAATACTATGTCCAAAAAAGTGTGCGCCTATGAAGGGGGTATGCCCTAGAGTTTTGTTTGAACACTAAGAGCCTGTCAAGTGTATGAGAAAGCTGTAAGGGACTTAACTATCTTTAATACCACACCAAATGTGGGTCTCCACCAAGATATAGTATGCTCGATTTCATGAGTACTGCTCAATTGGATCTCATATTAGGTTAGTTGGGAGTTTTTAGGATTTTGCAGCAATAGAAGGTAGAGATCAGTTTAAATAGAAGAGTAGCAAAATGAATGAAAGATTACTTGTACTCTATAACCAACAAACTGAACAAATCATCCCAAGCAACATGGTTGGCCATTTCTCAACAGGAGTAAATTAGATTGATTTGGCCTCCTTATGACTGGTCAACAGTGAGGTTAACCTTCACCAGATTTTTTTTACCTACCCTGGATTTGGTAGGGAAATTAGGGGGTCCTAGAGTATATTTATAGGAGGGGACCAATTCTGATGGTTTTTCTTTCTGCTTAATGTTCAGGTTCTTCTTTCTACTTAATGTTCAGGTTCTTCTTTCTAACCTCAACATTCTCTTTTTTGTTAAGATCAGACTAAGATCTCATCTAATGAGTAGATGATTTTACCTTCTGATAAGTCTTATAGCTTTGTACGTTACGATTATAAAAGGGAAGGGTGTTATAGGAAGGCCTTGTATGGGGGTTGCTTGTTGTTGAAATGTTAGTAAAATGACTGCATTTTGGATTCTAATAGAAATCTTATAATCTTTTAAGAAATTACAGCCATTGGTTGGGACGAACATTTGAAATGGAAACTCTAGACTGAGGTTAAGCCAGGTCTTTGGTAAGTCTCTAAACCTAACTCTTGCATGTCATGTAATTATGCAAATGTATGTTTCTGAGAGATATCTATAAACATGTAAATGAGGTGAACAATGTGCGGTATGATATGACGTTGTGTGATATAAGATGTTGTTGCTGGCGTGTGTGTAGTCATTGCTTAATACTTCCCTGTTATATGGGTTCAGTACCTAACAAATCTAGGTTATGTAAAAAGGTGAGAAAAAGATTTGTTTATATAGCCTCCGGTAAGGCAGGTATATTGCTGATTGGATAGGCATCTGTGAAATGAAGCTTTATTTGTGATGCCTCTGGTAGGGTAGTTTTATTGCAAATCGGATTGACAGATCACGGTCCGACCTTACAGGCGAATACGTTATGTATAAGACCATGTGAGTGAGGCTTTATGGAATCATATGGTAATATGCCAAGAGGGCGTGAAGATATAAGACCATGTGGAAGAAGCTCCATGGCATCCATTGTGTTGGTCTGCTGGGACAGTAAACACAAAGGCTAGCATGGAAAAGATGTAGTTTGCTGGGATGGTAAACTCGAAAATTCTTCGGAAAGCCTTTGTGGCGAATTATTTGGAAAATCGGTAGAGTGAATTCTATGATGACCAAGTGGTGAGATGTTAGTATGCCTTGTGTGAGATTTGAGTCTGCTTGCGAGGCATTTTCTGATAGAATTTTTGACAGAGCAACCAACTGATGAATTCGCCTTAATGATCTGTTATGACTGGAACCTTATGTATTGGAATATGGGGTAATGTAAGTGCTCGCCAAACTTGCAACTTCTTAGGTCTTGTAAAGTTATCTAGGATTCTATTGTTTGAATTAAAACGTTTTATTCTTCTAAGCAAGTGTGTCTGTCTTGACTGATTTGAAGATGCGATGTAACTGGTGTTCTGATAATCGCTGGGTCCTAAAAGGAATCTGTCAAGCATAGTACCCATCGACTATTGTTCTTAGAAGCGTATCTAACCACAACTACAAAGAATTTGTGTAATTAGATTTGAAGTATGGTGATAAGTATGAGATCCACCAATCGGGGTGAAATGTGTATAAGGTTTGAATTTGTGTAACCGAGGGCGATATTATGCATACAGACGGGCATTTATAGAAACATGTTTTTCAAATGAAAAATAGTAATATATGTTACGAATATGTCAATTTTATTAGACAATTTGATTTAAGGTCTTATTTTACCTTTGAAAGTTTGTGACAGACGATAAATATATTATTTCAAACCTAATGCCTAGAAAGGATTTTAAATAAATAAAAGGTACATTTAGTATGATTTTTCGTAGAATGAAAATTTTAATTAAGTATGTAAGTATTATGACATATTATATTCAGATCTGGTAAATCATGTCGGGTATAAGGTGTTACAACCAATGTACCAATTTTTTAAAATTGTTAAATTTTTTAAAGATTCCATTGTTGAGAATTGAAAATTTTAGGTATTAAATTGATTTTAAGCCTAAATGTGAAAATGACGAAATTGTAAAAGCTTAATTGATAGTTTTATACATTAAGGTCTAAACTAAATAAAACGCAAAAATTGACTGTAGAAATAGGAAATAGAAGGTCCTTAATGAATAATAGTGAAATCATATTTTAATTTGGAGTTTTAAGTTGAAAGTTATGATAGTCCCAATTTTGGAGACTAAATTGAATACTTTGCAAAATATGTGTAATTTTGTAATTGATTGTGATTAGGACTGGAACTTAATATTATGTATTGTCGGATTATAATTTGTAGCTAAAGACGACGCGATAACTTCAAGAGGGAAAGGAAAGATGAGATCTGACGATGAGTAACTCGAGTGTTCGATTTGTATTTCTATAATTTAAATTACTTGAATTGCTGCATATTTTTATTATTTTTCATGGTATGATATTGAGGTAAATTAAATATGATTGATTGAATCATATTGGTATGAATTTGATTGGTTATCGAGATAGAAGACTAAACTAAATAAAATTCAAAATAATATAACTTGATGAAATTGTGAAATTGGCTGTGAATTGAGATGACTCGTGTTATGCTATGTATATATTGATGAATTGGAGATATGAAATGCGAAATTGAGTTATATTTTGAATTGAATGATTTGTTACCCTATTAACTGTTCGGGTAGAGTTAGATATAGTTAACATACCATAACATAGATAGAGTACGAGTTGCTTCGACTATAGGTCGATAAGTGCTAGGCACAAATTTTACTTTGGTTATATCGATGTGCGCTAGGCACAATGTATGTACTTCGGATTGTCTGATAAGGCATTGGGTGCCAAATTGGTGTGTTGGTTGGATTCGTGTATTCGTTTGATTTCGAGTCAAGTTAATAGGGATTTAACATGTAAAGTTGAAAATGATATGTGAGATGAGTTGCTATTGTAAAAGATTATGTGAACCGGATTTATAAATATGGAAGATTTATATGGAATTGTGACGAATTAATTGATTTGATTCAGAAAATGGTATGATAATATGGTATAAATGGTATATTTAGCATGATGTTTTGCAATTTATATAAATGGCATATTTGTTGAATGTTATAATTGACTGAACTAGCATTTTGTTATTTGAATTATAGAAATACCGCTGAGCTTTACCACTTAGCATACGATTTTGTTTTTCGTGAGTAGGTTAGGTGTAAAGCGAGATCCCGAGCATCAACTTCAGCATCCAATCAATAATCCCATACAAATGTAACACCCCTCACTTGACCTAATCGTCAGGTCCAAGCTACGGAATGCTATAGTCATTGCCGGAGCAACTACGGTCGAATAACATGTAATGTCATAAATTCATTGTATAATCTTTCTCAGGTCTTATACGAGCCCATGAATGCTCTAAAGTTAACCTGAAATCACATTATGACCAAATTGCAACATTTTCACAATTACAGAATGACGTCGCGATGTGAGGGGTTCCTCGTCGGTATGTGACCATCTGACTTGCCTCGTTGTGACGACGAGATTCCTCGTCACTCCGTAGCTTACAATCCAGATCTCGTCGCAATGACCATCGCTTGACGTCATGACGTGAACTTTATTTTTGGCACAAAATAGGCATTTTAGTACTTATATCAAGTCAAATCAATGATATATACTTTTGGTGCATTTGTGCACCTTTAAACCTACACAAAACCAACCCAAACCATATCTAAACATTTCATTTTAATCAAATTGACATCATTCAAACCAATATGCCATCATTTGGTACAAAACATACTTGATCATCTTATTCAATTTCAACCTATTTATTCATGCATTCAAACCATTCAATCTTACATATAAACATGCCATATCAATTCTTATTTATGCTACCAAATTGCCACACAATATATCATCAAGTTACCAAACATACATTTTCAATTTTGTGCATTTACACTTCACAATTTCAACATTCACTAAGTTCACCAACTATTAATTCAAAGACAACATTTATATTAACACCTATGTACATGCCACATAACCTAGATTAAAATGAGAAAAAGTCTATCGAATTGATAACAAGATAGTGTGAGCTTTGAAGTGATCTGATCGACGCGTTTCACAAGCAGGAAAAATCTACAAAAGTAGAAAAATAATTGTAAGCATATTGAATGCTTAGTAAGTTCATATGAAATTAACTTAATTTACCTTGACATTCCAGCTAGTTTAAGTAATTGAAACACAATTGTACATAACATGATATTCTTTTGGCATCCTTCTACATACATATACAACTTAACAAAAAAGACCAAAAGGTTAGTTCATTAACATAACAATATCATAGTACTCAATTCACATACAAGTACGACCATACTATGTTGTATTATGCTATTCAATTTTGTTAATTTTGTAAACATATTAATTGATTTCATATTAAATCTTTTCAACCGTTTCGTTTTTGTTTAATTATCATTTTCATATTTGGGCTACTCACACAAGCTTTAGAGAATTCGCAACACGTGCTGAATCTCAAGCCATCGGTAAAGAATAATTCAATGTTACTCACACAAGCTTTAGAGAATCTGCATCATGTGCTTGATCTCAAACCATTGATAAAGAATGATTTAAAGCTGCTCACACAAGCTTCAAAGAATCCACAACACATGCTGGATCCTAAGTCATGGATCGTAAAATCCTTAATCAAACACTCGATTCTTTTTTGAACCCTAATGGTATGCCATTGTACTCTAATCATTTACTAAGTTCTTACGGGCATTATTACAATATACATTCATTCAATTTACCATAATGTAGTCAAATACATTTCATTCAAGTATATAAACATTTCACATTCATCCAATACATCGTATTCATTCATAATAACTATAATTTTTGTACTTTATGATTTAGTCCTTAGGTGCCAAAATCACTAAATTACATTTAACCTAAACTAAAAGACATTATAATATAGATCAAACATAACATAAAAAACATAGTAAGTTCCATACGAACTTACATGGCAAAAACAACAACAGACAATGTCATGCCCCAAAAACGACAGATCTAAAAGGCGAGTGAGACATGCGTGTTAATTATTTTGGCGCACTATAGGAGCATAATCTGCCACCCTGCTGGCAAGTTAGAATATTGGAGTATACTAGCGTTAAAGTATCTGCCCATTGGCAGCATCTAAGGATTTAATTACAAGGTATCTTCAAGTGAAGAATAAATACACTCAAGAAATAGTACGCCTGAGGAAGAGTAGGCTCTAGAGTTTTGGTTAAGCAAGAAGATCTTACCAAGTGTATAAGAAAGCTATAGGAGACTTAATTATCTTTAAGACCACGCGTTACGTTAGTCACCGCCAAAGTATAGTACGCTCGATTTGCATGAGCACTGTTCAAGTTGGTTCTTGTAACATGATTAGTTAAGAGTCAATTGGATTGATTTAACCCTCCCCATGACTGGCCAAAAAATAGCGTAGATCTTTGCCAAATTTTTATTTACCTACCCCCAAATTTGGTAAGGAAATTACGGGGACCGGGAGTATATATAAGGTGAATGGTGGAACATTCGAGATGGTTTTTCTTTTTGCTCGACGTTTTGGTCTTTCTTTCTAACCTAAATATTCTCTTCTTCTTCATTAAGCTAGAGCTAAGATTTCATTTAATAAGTGGATGATTCAACTTTCTAGTAAGTTTTATAGCTCTGTATGTTACAATTGTTGAAGAGTAAGGATGTTAAAAGATGTAAGAACAGTAAGGTGTGAGAGGAAAACCTTACATTGGGGATTGAAGTAAACTATCTGTAAATGGAGATTTTAATGGAAATTCCATGATCTTGTAAGTACTTGTTTTCCTAGATTGGGAGGGACGATTGAAGTAAAAGCTCTAGGACAAGGTAAAGGTGGGTTTCTAGACCTGACTCCTGCACGTTATTTTATGATGATTCTTTGTATGGTTGATGTCCATGTAGTTGTGCATATCTTCTTTAGGAGTTGCTATATATATGCGTGTTTGTGTGTTTTTTGTGAAGTATATATATGTATGCACTAAAATGTTTGATGTGCTGCATGAATATGACGATGAGTGGTAAGCATGCATGGAAATTTATGTGTTAGGAAGTATAATTCTATTATGGGTATGAGTGAAATCGATGTAAACGTCTCTATTGTGTTAATTGGATGATGCATGACAAACTATGGTTGGCGATAAGGGGGTTTAGACGGAGTGTCGAAAAAATATGTGATATGATAATGGGTCTTACGGTGGTGATTTGATGACATTCGTCGAGACAGTAAACACAAAGGTCAAAATGGTGAAAATGTAGTCCACTGGGATTGTAAACACGAGGTCCACTGGGACTGTAAACACGAGGTCTATTGGGATAATAAACACGAAAAAATGCCAATGTGACAAATATGTGAAAAGACCATGGCCATGACAAATTATGGAAATGGCAGATGAGCCGTATTTGTCTACTAGAGTTTTTATGTGTCTCGGGGGCAATGATGGGCAAACCTCAGGCGATGTTGAGTTTAGGCAAATCCATATTTTCAAACACGACAATTTATGTGATGCCTTGGTGGCAAACCAAATAGGGCCTTTGTGGGGGGTTTTCTGAAAGAAATATGTGGCATATTGTCTAGAAAGCCTTTATGGCGAGTTATCTGAAAAACCTATGTGACATATTATTTGGGAAGGCTTAGTGGCGAAGTTATCTGGAAAGCTTTTGTAGAAAGTCACTTGGAAAGCCTGTATGGAAAATTCTATAATGCCTAAGTGGCAAGTTGTTAGTTTGCCTTTATGGTGAGATCCGGGTATACCTTTGAGGCATTTTTTGAAAGAGTTTTTGGCAAGGTACCTAACTGATGAATCCGCCATAATAATTCACTAGGATAGAGAGTTGGCATATCTGTAATTATTGGCGGTATAAGTGTCCGCCAAACTTGGAAGTGTCCACATTATGTATCGAAGTCATCTGAGTTTCTTTTGGATATCTAAAATATTGCATTCATCAAACCAAGTTCATTGTCGGGATCGATTTAAAAATGCAATATGACTGGAGTACTGACAACCTGCCAGAGTCAGTATAAGAATCCGCCAAAAGTAGTATTCGTATGTATATTATTCTTAGGAATCTATCCAACTTATATCTTCAAAGAGATTGTGAATCAGGATCTGTAATAAGGGTGCAATTTGGGACCTTTCAATTGAGTGAAATCTGTATAAGGGGGTAAAGTGCAGAGACTAGCGTATAGTTATCCACCAGGAATTAGAAAAGTATCCGCCAAAGTCTGAAAGAAAGTCCAAAATCTTTAAGTCGAGGAAACATAAAATAATGTTTAAGTCGAGGAAACATAAAATAACATTTAAAGGTAATAGTGGTTGAGACTCACTAAGTTCCGTTGAACTTACAGGCGTTTATTTGTAATGTAGGTTATTGGAATTAAACCAGTACGCCAAAAGGGACCAAACCAGGAATGTGCTAGGGTAGTAGTTTGAATAGCGATATTATGCATATAGAGGGCCATTTTTGGATATATGGTGAATAGTACTCTACGCCATGATTAAGTCTATTTTTTTTTAAATATTTCATTTCTAATATCTTATATTGTTTTTGAGAACCTATTGTAATTAATAACGTTTCCTTCAAAAATCTTTTGACTTAGATAATAAAATAAATAAATAAGAAGTATGTTCAGTATGAATTTCACCAGTTGTAAATTTTTTGTCAAGTACTATGGCATCTTGTATCCGGGTTTGATAAATCGAGTCGGGTATAGGGTGTTACAGACAAGGTGTTAGGGACTCATTTGTAATTTTTTCTTTTTTTTTCAGGACTATCCTCCAATTGGTTTAAATCTTGATCTATATGATAATTCAACTCAATTTATCAATTTCAAAAATTTTATACCACCCTATTAAATACATATGCCAATTCAATTTCACTTTTTGAAAGCTCCCTAAATTTTTGCATTCTATTCAATTTAGTCCCTAAAATCGAAATTACTATAACCTTCAAATTTGCGCTTTGATTTCAAAATTGATCTCAATTTCATCCTTGTATAGTCCTCTATTATCTATAATTATAGAAATTTTAACATTAATTTTGAAATATTTACACTTTAATCCTTATGTTCAAAACTAACAACTTTCACTTTACAAATTAGTCCTTTTCACTTTTAAGCTTAAAACCTAACAAATTAACATTAATTTCATCAAGTATTCAAAAATGGTAACTTTTGAAAACTTTAACATTTTTACAAAATAGTACACAGGTCAGCTCCCAATATCTCGAAAACATAAAAATTACATGAAACAGACTTGAAATTGCTTACCA
>CM025145.1:21982011-21997565 GCA_013467495.1 Gossypium gossypioides
TTACCAATTGAAGAACCAAAGCTTGAAAGCTCAAACCCTTTTTTTTCCTCCACGTTTCAGCCAAGAAGATGAATGAAAAAAGAATATGGCTTTCTTTCTTTTTAATCTTATGATATAATACATACTTTATTCTTTTAATTATAAATATATTATAATTTAACATTAGTTACTATAAAAGGCCTTACTTTATCATGCCTAATTTCCATTTTAAACCTTAATTTAATTAATATTTTAGTCTTTTAGAAAATGAAAATTTATTGCGATTAAATATTACGACTTTTATAATTTAATCATTGTACCTTAATTAACTACCCAATTGAAAAAAATTAAAGGACCAAACTTTAATTAAACTTGATACTAATCTTGTAAATATGAAAATAATAATGTTTATGGATTTGATCATTGAAAATAGGGTTTCAAAACGATCATTTTTAACCGATCGTCAAGTCTGAGATACAAAATGCTACAGTCGTTGCTGGAGAAACTACGGTCTTATAACATGCAATGTAAAACATAATTCATACAAACACAGCCATTATAGATCATAAATCAGTTATACAATCATTCTTCGATCTTATACGAGTCTGCAATTGCTCTGAAGTTAACCCAGAATCACATTAGGGCCAAATTGCAACATTTCAAAATGACGCCGTGATCTGAGGGGTTCCTCGTCGCAACGTGATCGTCTAACTTCCCTTATTGTAATGACAAGGTTCCTTGTCATTCCGTGGCCTAAAATCTAGATCTCGTCGCGACAACCTTCGTTTGACGTTACAATGTGAACTTTGTTTTTGGCACAAATTAGGCCTTCTAGTGCCTATTTCAAGCCAAATACCACATTACCTCATTTGGTGCCAAATTGCACCTTTGTATCTGCACCAAACCAACCAAAATATATTTCATTACCCTAAGTGTAGTATTTTTGTCAATATACACTTGTAATTTTTTTGAACAGATTGGTTAATAAAATAAAACTCATTAATTAAATTAATATACTTTTTATAAATTTGTTCTGAAATTATTTTTGCACGCAAAGTAAAATAGAAGCAATTTTTGCTCATTGATTGTCTAATGTTTAACTAGTACTAAGCGGTATTACGTGGTCAAATCGTAATATACAAAGATAGGTTGTATTAATAAACGAACCTAAACATGTCTTTAGTCTAATTAGAAATGAGCAAACCAATTAAAAGACTAATATTGTAACGCCCCAAAAATCCCTTATATATTTATTTTTGTATGTTTGTGACACAAATAATTGTTTGCTTTAGTGGTTATGTGTTCTAGGAGTGTTTGGGAGGTCCCAAGTTCAAGCCTTAGCTTGGGTAAATTTTTGTTTTTTTTAATGAATAAACCCCTATCTCTAATCAGTAGGCTTATAAATAAATGTTGGTAAAATATGTCAAAATGAGCTTGCTGGTCTAGTGTTTAAGTGGAGTGTAAATATGCTGGAGGTTTTGTGTTCGAATATTTGCACGATCAACGGGATTTATTTTTACTACTTGTGCCGTGTGGGTGTTGTAGTTTGATCGAAATTCTGAAGAGTTGGATTGGGGTTTGAATTCGGTGGTTGAGGGGATTGTGTTAGAGGGATTTGGGGAGAAAAATATGGGTGGAAGAGGTTGGATAAAGCCAAATTGGTAGTGGCAAATTTGGCTACCTTTCCTCATTCTTCTAGTATTCTGATAGTTTTTTTTCCTTCTCTGCTTTTGGTTTTCTCTGCCGAATTTTTCCCTTGGCTTTCTTTTCTCATCTCTTTTGTTTTTGTCGACTAATCCTAGTTCTTTGTACCGATTATTCCTACTGTAATTTTCTACTGATTGTTTTCCCCTCCTATCTCCCATTGTTGCTGTCGATTGCTTGTTGGAAAACTTCATTCTCCTTCTAGTTTGGCTTCTCCGTTAATCCATTCTTTCTTTGACCTCTTTTATGTGCCGCAACTCGTCATTCTCGTTTTGTTGTTGTGAGTTCGGTAAGTAATGTTTCCGCCTCTTGTCTTTTGTTTCTTGGTTGGTGGCTAAGGGGATTATTGTACTTGTGGTAGGCGAAAGGTAGTGATCGGTTTGTGCTACTGCTGAGGTTGGAGCGTTAAGGACAATGTTTATCGTTGGTAGTGAATCATGCATATTGAATTGCCTTCGAAATGGAGGTCTTGTTTAAATCGTTGATTTAAGATTATTAGTGGTGTTCTAAATGTTCAGTTTTTAAATAAGTAATTAGGGACCTTTTGTTAACTGTGATGACAGCTGAAATTCTGGAGTGAAGGGCTAGGCTGGTGCTGAATTATATAGGGAAATGTTCGTGGTTCATATGGTAGGTATCATACGATTGATTTGGAAGTACATTTGACTTTGTGTTGTTGTGCTAATCATGAGTTGAGATTAACAATTAAGTTTAAATGTTCAATTGTAGGCATTTCTAGTCTCGAAAGTGTTTTTGCTGCGACACCATAATAGGTGTGTAAACACAACTCTGAAAAATAGATAGCGGTGAAAAGTCGAAAAGTGGGGCTGTCAACGCGACACGGGCGTGTGGCCGCCCATCTGGTAGGTTGTGTGACTGAACATGGGCGTGAGATCGATGAGGCTGGCCATGTTCGATTCATGGGCCAGGCTGAGTTGGGTCGTGTGGGCCACTTGGGCATGTGGGCCCACATGGGTGAACCTAACGTGCGTGTGGAACGTATTCAGCCACGCCGTATGGGCCACACAGGCATGTAGGCCCACACGGGCCGACAACACGGGTATGTGGGCCTATTTTTCACTGTTTTGATGTTAAAGTTGCACAGGTTACCCGAGACGACTGTGAACCTTCTATAGGGTCGAAAAACTTACCTAGACCCTTAATTGACTGAATAACTATTTCTTTTCAAAAAAAAAAAACTATTATATCCATGAACGATATATATATTGATGCCTGTGTATAGAGCATGTTGTTAAACTGTACTGAATGCATGTATGACACCATGATAGGACATGGCATGATTGTATGATTCATGGCATAGGGATGGGTTATTATTGATCGAAGGAAGTGTTTTGGAAGGCTTCGAGCCTAACTTACTGGCAGCTCAGCTGCATATTACTGTATAGTGCCGCAATCAGTACTACTTGGAGTGTAGGGATGGGTGGGTTGATTATATCCCCACATGGAGTGTAGGGTTGGACGAAGTTGGAGTGTAGAGGCTGGCTGGGTAGGAATTGATACTGCATAACTGTTACTGTACTGAATATTGATACTGTAATGGGTTAAGGCCCTAACTGAAATTGAAACTGTTACTAAAATGGGCTAAGGCCCAGACTATGATTGCATTCTGACTACTTGTTTATATGGGGATCACACACTGAGTTTTCGTAAACTCACCCTTCTGTTTTATCTAGACAGGTGATCATCAGACTTAGGCAGATCAGAGCGACGGAAGACTCAGCGGTGGCCACACGACCCCTTTTTACTGTTTTGTACTTAACGATGATTTTAAATTTCATTTGGGAATTTTATTGTAAATATGACCTCTATGGATTTTTCTTAAATTTGGGATGCTTAATTTATAACTACTAGTTTTAGGAAAACTCAATTTTTCAAAAGAACCAAACGTTTTAACAAAATACTTACGATTACGCCATTTGTTTTAAAAGCTTTCGCATAGATTAAACATTTTGAAAGCTTTCAAATAATTAATTAACACGATATTAGAATTAATAAGTAATAATGAAAAGATTCTAAACAGAAAATATTTTAAGCTAAGTTACTATTTCCCAACACAAGTTACGGTTTTTAAACTCACTACCATGTGACATCACCAGATTCGGCCATAACGTTCAGGCCAATTTTGGGGTGTTACGAATATGTCGTATATCAATTCCAATTGAGGAGATGCCTTGTCTTGGGCATCGGAGCGAATGACTCCCAAAAGATAGAGACATAGATGTGACTAACTAGACTGACAGTATATCAGACAGGATCTAAGCAGAATAGATCCTAAATCCATTTATGGATTTATTCACTTGTGACGTTCATAGTGTGACATACCTAAATCTTGAGTGGATGGTGAACTATGTATGCGTGATTCGTACACTTTGATGTAAGTAAAAGCTTGTGTTCAAATAGATATGTAACAACCCAGAAGTCAATGGTATAAATCAGACTCGTAAATATTTACAAAGTTATATTAGAAGCGAATTGAACTTCGGTCGAGTAAATTTATTGAATTAAGGTTTAATTAGCGTACATGGACTAAATCGAGTAAGTGATAAAAGTGGTGGAATTTAGCTAAGAGACTTATAAGGGAATTATAAGGTAGAATTTAGTTAAGAGACTTATAAGGTAATTGAACCATTGGTTTAATAGTGGTGGATGACAATATGGTTTTTACTGTTTAAAAATGTTATAAACTAAATTAAGGTAATAAGAAAAATTAAGTTACTAGGGAAAACCAAAACATTTTATTCATCTTTACATGTAAAACTAAATTGGGAGAAGAAAAAAAGAGAAACATTTGGCCCTAGACTTCCAAAGTTTTAAATCTTCAATTGGTATGTTCAATTTAGTATTTTTATAGTAATTTTTATGTTTAGAAAGCTCAGTATCTCGAGCTAGCTGACCCATGTCATATTTTAAATTATTGTTAAAATTAGAGGATGTTACCATGGTTGAATAGTTGAAGTTCTAGGGATTAGTTTGGTAGATTTTAAGTTTAGAGTTAAAAAAGGACTAAATTGTAAAGTCAATTGAAGATATTGTGTAATAGGGACCAAATTGCATAAATTTCAAAATTTTGGGGTGGAAATACAAAATAGCGAGTTAAATTAGGCCTAGAGTGAAATTAGTATTAAAATTTGAAGTGAATTGTGAAAGTTATGCTAGTCTCGATTTTAGGGACTAAATTAAATAAAATGCAAAAGTTGTATAACTTAGTAATTGAATGCAAAATTGGTTGTGTATTGATAATTTATTATGTGTGTTTTAATCCGTAGCTAACGTCGATGAATAGCTCAGAGTTTATGGTTTGTGTTTTTATAATTTGAACTACTCGTAAATTGCTACATTTAGAACTGTTTGTGTATGGTAAGAGTATGAGGTGAGTCATTTTTTATAATGAAATGAATTTGATTGAATTGAATTGATTGACATATTTGATAACTGAATTGAAAATTTATGAAAAGTGCATACATTTATACAAATCTGATATTGAGTATGAAATTGTGATGATCTGTTTTTGTCATATGTTGAACAAATGTGTTTATTATGAAAACAAGTATAAATTGAGATAATTGTTAATAATGAAACATCAAAAGGAAACCCTATTAACTGTTCGGGCAAAGTCGGATATAGTTGGCATGCCATAGGATAGGAAGAATTCAAGGTTACTTTGACTACGAGTCGATGAGGCACTGGGTGCCAATTTGCTTTGGTTTAACCAATGAGACACTGGGTGTCAATTTACTTATAGCGCTAGACACAAATATTTACTTTAGATTTATCCAATGAGGCATTGGATGCCAAACTGGTGTGTTGGTTGGATTCGTGTATCCGTCATAGCCCGAGTTGTGTTAATAGGGATATTAAATAGTAAAAATCAAGATAGTTGATATTGAAATGGAATATGTTGAGAAATGCAAAATGAAATGTGGAATGGAACATGAAATGGTGGATTGAACTATGAATATTGATTGTACATAATCAATGAACTCTTGAAATGAGAAAATGAGATGAAATGTGCCATTATATTAGTTGAATCAACAACTGCCTATATGAATTAACCTATTGGATTTGTATATTGCATATAATCTTTATTACATTTATGCATCATTATGACTTATATTATGTTTTAAATGTTCGAATTATAGAAATACCACTAAGTTATACTCAGTGTACGATTTTGTTTTTTCGTGCACAGGTTAGGTACTGTACGTTTCTATCGTCGACTTGGCATCCAATAGAAAATCCCTAGCTCAATCGTTGGTGATATGTTCATTTTGGTTTTGGCATGTACCTAGGATGTCTTATAGTTATATAATGTTTATTCAAGTTGCGTTGGCATTTTGAGAAATCTTATGTATATATATGTATATATGTGCGTGATGGCATTGATCATGAAGATGGTATGTTGTGGAGTATTTGATTTGTTTGGTTGATAGCTTAAATGATGATTAGGTGGTATTCCTTAGAATAAGTGTGTAAAAGTGATTCACATGCTTATGCTATGCTTGAAATATTTGGTAGCTTTAGTGCATATGATATTAATTTGAATTAGAGTCACTTTGAAAAATGTTTTGAATGGTTAGTTGGTGCTAAATGGAGTCATTGTTTGAGGTCCTTGAAAAGTCATATTAAAATGATATGTATATGATGTTTTATTTGATTTTAGATTGATTATGTTGGAGTGCATTATGAGGTATATTGGTATGCTTTTGTTTGATTTTTTTCAAGTCTATAATTATAGTTATGGTACCATTTGAGTTGTAGGTAAATTGAGTATGAAATGAACAATTTAAAGATAGGATTTCACAATTTCTAACTTAGTTATCAATATTTTGGTATTTGGTATCGATACTTGATCATATGAATAATTTTTAAAACTAATAGAATACTAAAATTGTATCGATTTTTATATGAGTATCGATATTTTTAATAAAATATCAAACCAAAGAATAAATATTAATACCCTTGTTTAGCATAACAAACCGAAATGTGATTTGGTATTGATTTTTAATAAGGTATCAATACCCAACAATTAAATATCGATACCAATTTTAAACCTTTAAGATTTTGAATTCTTTACAATTATACCCTATTTCATGCCTGAATTTTATGATTAGGGCTATATAGATAACCAATTTATTGTATTTGTTTATATGTGATTTGATGATGATTTATTGAAATTTTGATTAATAAATTACATGTAAAGTGTTTGGTATTTTTCTGTAGCATCCTTTTACTCAAGTTTAACGATCAAACTAGGTAAGGGGTGTTAAAAGTAAATATAGCCATGGGTCTTTCATTTTTGTATTGAATGGCTTAATTACTATTAGTAATTGAATTTTCATGAAGGAATATGTAATGGTTACAATGAGAGAAAATAGGATAATATTGGGAGAACGGATATTATCCCAAAGAGATCAAGAATATCCTATGAGGGTAACACACTTATGACAATGTCATTGGATGCGCACTGAGTAGTTGCTTTTGTAATAGTATGTTGTAAGGGAGAGCTTAGTCACGATACTATAATGAAATGACTTCGTGACTAAATGAATTTATAATTAATAGGTGAAAAGTCAAAACTTAATTATAAATCATTTGAACCCTAATTACATATGTCTAATCGGTCTCAACGCTAGCTCGTTGAAACCAGAAATGAATTGCGTGTTTGAATAGAAATGAACATAATGAATAGGAAAAGACAAATGAGAAACATTCCATGATGGAAAAATGAAATCATTTGGAAATGAATGTAGGTTCCCAAAATGGAAATGGAAATGGAAATGAAAATGATTCATTTGCAATTCTATATTAATTACTTAAAAATGATCAAAAGAATGAGTTGTAAATAATTCTATATTAATTATTTTGAAACCTGAAAATAAAAATAAATCATTCGGTTATAGTGAATATGTTGAGTTGTGAAATATTGAACATATTTTCTTGAAATTTTTATCAGGGGTAAAATCGTCAAAATTTTATTTGGGGTAAAATCGTCAAAATTTTGCTGGGGTAAAATGGGGGTGAGAAAATAGTTTTATATGTATATTAAATTTTATTTTAGGAAATAGAAAAATGGAATCGATTTGGATCACATTACAAAGTACTAGGTCAAAAGGCCAAGAAAGTATTTGTAAATGCACTTGATGTGTGTGAGAGGCCCAACAACCCCTCATAGACATGAAGGATGTAACGCCCCGCTTAATTTATTTTTGTTTCTATAAATTTTGACATAAGTGTGTATCTGCTTCAGTGGTTAAGGGTTCTGGGTGTGTGTATGAGGTATTGGGTTCAAGTTTCCTTTTTGCCAAATTTTGTTATTTTAGATCCAAGCCTTACCCTTATTGAGTGAGCTTATATAAAATTGTTTGTTAATCCATATCAAAATGAGCTTGATGCATAACTATAAGGAAGTGGTTGTGGTCGGTGAGCGTCGAGATTACTTGTCGAATGTGATCTCCGCTCTAGTGGCAGAAAAATTGGTTCAGAAAGGGTGTTGGGCGTACTTGGCCTACGTCAATGTTTCAGTTTCTGGGGAGTTACCAGGTTTACCTCTGAATTTTTGAATGTCTTTCCTGAGGAGTTACCAGGTTTACCTCTGAATCAAGAAGTTAAGTTCGACATTGAGCTTCTACCGGGCATAGCTCCGGTGTCTATCGCTCCCTATCGGATGACACTAAAGGAGCTTACAAAGCTTAAGGCTCAACTTCAAGAGCTTCTAGATCGTGGTTTCATCTGCCCTAGTGTGTCTCTGTGGGGGGCACCGATTCTATTTCTAAAGAAAAAGGATGGTACCATAAGGATGTGCATTGACTACCAATAGTTGAATAAATTGAATGTGAAGAATAAGTATCCACTTTCGAGGATCGACGATTTGTTTGATCAGTTCTGAGGGGCTTCAGTATTCTCGAAAATAGATATCTATTCTGGGTATCATCAACTTAGAGTTAAGGAAGTGGATGTTCATAATATAGCATTTAGGACTCGTTATGGGCACTAAGAGTTCCTAGTTATGCCCTTGGGTTTAACGAATGCTCCGGCTGCATTCATGGATATTATGAATCGAGTTTTTGAGTCGTATTTGGATTAGTTCATCGTGGTCTTCATCGACGATATTCTGGTTTACTCTAAGACTGAGGATGAGCATGATGAGCATCTTAGAGTAGTGCTTAAGATACTCTGAGAGAAACAACTCTACTCTAAGTTGAGAAAATATGAGTTCTGGTTGAGAGAGGTAACGTTTTTGGGGCACGTGATTTTTGCTGAGGGGATTCGAGTTGATCCTAGAAAAATTGAGGCTTTGCTTGATTGAAAACAGCCTAAGAATGTATCTAAGATCCGTAGTTTTCTGGGTCTTGCGGGATATTATTGGCAGTTTGTCGAGGGGTTCTTTCTGATTGCAGCTCCCCTTTGACTAAGCTTCTGCGTAAGGTGTTCCTTTTGTCTGGACTGATTCACAAAAATTGAGCTTCGAGAAGCTCAAGTCTGTTCTGACTCAAGCTCCTGTTCTGATATAGCCTGAATCTGGTAAAGAGTTTGTGGTGTACAGTGATTCATCGTACGTCAGTTTGGAAGTGTATTGATGCAAGATGGTAAGGTTTTGGCTTATGCGTCTCGTCAGCTTAAATCACACAAGGGGAATTATCCGACGCATGATCTCAAGTTAGCTGCTGTGGTATTTGCGTTAAAGATCTAGATGCATTATCTGTATGGTGAAAGGTATGCCATCTATACTGATCATAAGAGCCTCAAGTACCTCCTTACCCAAAAGGAGTTGAATCTTAGACAGCGTCGATGGATTGAGCTACTCAAAGATTATGATTGCACAATAGAGTATCATATTAGTAAGGCCAATGTGGTGGTTGATGCTTTCAGTCGTAGAACGATGACTGATTTGAGAGCGATGCTCGCTCGTCTTTGTTTGCTCGACGATGGAGGTCTATTAGCTGAGTTGCAAGTTAAGCCGAATTGGATTGATCAGATTCGGGATAAGTAGTTAGGGGATGAGTCTCTGGGATTGTGGTTTCTTTAGATTGAGAGTGACAGTACTTCTAATTTTAGGCTGAATAAAGATAGGGTTTTGTGTTTTCGAGGTCGGGTTTGTATATCGAATGATTTTGACCTGAGGGAGTCGATTCTGAGAGTGGCGCATAGTAGCCCTTATGCTATGCATCCTCGATGGTAATAAGATGTATCGGGATCTCTGTGAACTGTACTGGTGGCTAAGTTTGAAACGTGAGGTTATGGATTTTGTTGCTTGTTGCTTGACGTGCCAGCAAGTTAAGGCTGAGCACCAGTTTCCTTCGGGTTTGCTACAACTTGTTAAGATTCCATTATGGAAATGGGAACGAGTGACGACGGACTTTGTTAGTGGATTTCCCTTGACACCAACTAAGAAGGATTCTGTTTTGGTCATCGTGGATCGATTAACCAAGTTCGCTCATTTTATTCCAGTTCAGACGGATTGCTCTCTACAAAAGTTAGTGAAGCTATATGTCTCTGAGATTGTAAGACTGCATGGGGGTCTTGTTTCGATAATTTCTGATAGGGATTCTCGCTTCACTTCTCGGTTCTAGAAGAAATTGCATGAGGCTATGGGTTCGAGATTGGACTTTAGTACTGCGTTCTATGCTCAGACTGATGGTCAATTTGAGAGGGTGATTCAAATACTGGAGGATATGCTTCAGAGTTGTGTGATTGATTTTCGAGGTAGTTGGGAGGATTTTCTACCGCTAACAGAGTTTGCCTACAACAACAGTTTCCAGTCTAGCATCCAGATGGCACCTTACGAGGCTTTGTATGGTCGTAAGTGTCGTACTCTGCTATGTTGGACTAAGTTAGGTGAGCGTCGGGTTTTGGGTCCTGAGTTGGTTTTAGAGACTTAAAATAAGTTTAGACTGATTCGAGATTGTCTGAAGGCAACTTCTGATAGACAGAAGTCTTATGCCGATCTGAAGAGGAGAGATATCGAGTATTCTGTAGGAGACTTCATTTTTCTCAAGGTTTCTCCGTGGAAGAAAGCTCTAAGGTTCGATCGCAAGGGCAAGTTGAGCCCTAGGTTCATCGAGTCGTATTGGATTCTGAAGTGTGTGGGATCGGTCGCTTATCAGTTGGAGCTACCTCTAGAGTTGGATTGTATCCATAATGTGTTTCACGTCTCGATGTTGAGACGGTACCGGTCTGATTCATCTCATATTGTCTCTATTGAGGAGATTGAAGTTAGACCGAACATGAGTTTCGATGAGGAGCCGGTTCAGATTTTGGATCAAGATATTAAGGTTTTGAGGAGGAAGTCCATTCCCTTGGTGAAGATTCTATGGCAGAATCATGGCACTGAGGAAGCCATGTGGGAACCTGAGGACTTGATGCGTCAGCAGTATCCTCATTTGTTCGGATAAGGTAAATTTCGAGGTCGAAACTTCTGTTAGTGGGGTAGAGTTGTAACGCCCCGCTTAATTTATTATGTTTCTATAAATTCTGACATAAGTACATATCTGCTTCAATTGTTAAGGGTTTTGGCTGTGTGTATGAGGCCTTGGGTTCAAGTCTCCCTTTTGTCAAATATTGTTATTTTAGATCCAAGCCTTACCTTTATTGAGTGGGCTTATATAAAATTATTTGTTAATCCATATCAGAATGAGCCCGTTGGTTCGAGTGGTAAGGGAGTTAGTGTGTTAGAGGTCATGTGTTCGAATCCCTGCGCAAGCGTGGGTGTTATTTTTGATCGGTTGCATGATAGAGTTTCGGTGGAGTTGGAATTCTGAGGTAGTTGAAATTGAGTTGTTAGTGGGGAGTTGGGATTTATCAAATATATATATTTTTATTTTTTTTAAAATTTTTTCTCTCTCTTCTAGAAAATTTTATGATGTTTCTTTTCCTCTCTTTTTGGTTCACTGCCAATTTTTCTTTGTTCTCTTCTTTTCTGATTCTGTAACATTCTCTTTTGCTCAATTTGTCGTGTCTCGATATTTTGGTATTCTTTGTGCTTTTCTGGTAAGTGTGGTTATTGTTTTGGTTAGTGAATCTTTAGTTAATGGGGTTCGTTTTGTGTTTAGGAGAAGATCAAGGGGCTGGGGGCTTCCAATCGGTGCTTTAGTTGTACGAAATAATCGTTGCTCAGTCGAAGGTAAGGGTTTTGGTGGATTAAAGGATTGTCTATTTCGATGTAGTTTCAGTATCGATTTGATCGACTTATTCGGTGATTTATTGGTCAATTTTAGGTGATGTATGGCTTGAGAGTGTTTTTGCATCGAAACCGTAACAAGTGTGTACCCAAAATCCAAAAAATCGGGTTTCGACGAAAGCCAAAAACCATTCTGTCGACGCTACATAGGCGTGTGCTTGGCCTTGTGGTCGGCTGTGTGCAAGCCACGGCTGTGTGTTTGACGAAGACATGGCTGTGTGTAAGACACGGTTGTGTGAGGGTATGTGTGTGGCCGTGTGGGCCACACGGGCTAGGCCAAGTAGGGCGTGTTAGCCCATACAGGCAAGCCACACGAGTGTGTTGGTTTTGGATAAGGCATTGTGGACCACACGGGTAAGGCGAATCTGGGCAAGTGGGCCAACACGCTAATTCTAAAATTTTCCTAGGGTCACACGGGTCGCTCCGATCGACTGTAGGCCTACCGTAGGGTCGGTAAGGGCTAACCAAACCCTAAATTTTGTGATCTAATATTCTAATAGTCTGCTCTGAGTAGGACATCGTTATGCATGTCTGATTATTCTGTTATATATATTTGTTATTTGTATGCGAGCATGTTAAGCATAATATTTCTATATCTATATTTTGTATTTATGATTGGGGTGGGAATCGTATATCTGGAGGAAGTGATTTGTATGGCAACCTTCGCCTATATTCTGGCAGCTTGACTGCATACTATCTGTTATGTGTCGTAATGACACTATATGGTGTGTAGGGATGGGTGGGTGTAGTTAACCCGACATGGTGTGATAGGATGGTCGGAGATGGTGTGTAGAGGATGGGAGTAGAATTTTGTATATCTGTTCTACATATCTGATTTTGTTATCTGTATCTTAAATGGACTCAAGTTCGAATCTGTATCTGACTGTATATGAGATTTCTGTATGTATTGCATGTTTATTTCTGTTGGGTTACACACTGAGTTTGTGAAAACTCACTACTGTTTGTCTGTTCTGTTCAGGTAATCCACAGACTTAGGTGGACTGGTGCAGCAAAGTCTCACGGTGACCACAAGTTTGTGAATTGTTTCTAATTGGTGGTTTTTATTTAATGATGGATTATTTCTGGGAGTTTTGTAATTAAGGGACTCTCCGAACTATTTGGTTTTATTTTGGATTTGGATTTTCGAATTAACTCTTCATTTGCGATGGTTGGCTAAAAACATGGTTCTTACTAAACAAAGGTTTTTCTGAAAATACGAACGGGATTTTCAAATATAACGATTTCTAAGACTTCCGTTGTAAATTATGTTTTGGCAAATGAATTAATTAAATAACGTTTTCAGTAATAGTTATAAAACTTGGTTGATTTATCGAAATGATTATGATTTCAAAACCCTTCATCATAACATTACCATATTCGACCATAACGTCTAGGCCGGGTTTGGGGTGTTACAAAGGAGGTGACAACCCTAGTAGGAATACTAGGGTGTGCCATCCACCCTAGTCCTATTATAAGTAGGATGTTGTTTTTCTATGTGAAATAAACTACTATAACTCAACAATGGTTTTACCTTCTCTTCTTATAAATAGATGGCATTAATAGAGTTATTAACACAACTTTGAGAGATTGTTATTCTGCTGAAAAATAGAGATAATTTATTCTCAACTATTACATATATTTTTTCGGAATAACAATTCAACTAGTTCCTATTAAGAAGAGAGAATTTTTGTTTTCACCCCAAAATGAGAGAAAACTTTTTCTAGTTTTGTGTTTTGATTCAACTAGTTCGAGCCCACACTCGAATTTGTGATACAAGAATAGCAGAGAAGATCCTTTGATTGAAAGCCGAGAACACTGAAAATTTGCTAAGCTGAAAACATATGTACGAATTCAGTTAAGGTTTAGTGTTATAAATATCACAAACCGGGTCGATTTTCAAAATTTTAATTTTTCGCTGTGCAAGAAAATCGTTTTCAAACCGAGTTTTTTTTTCCCAATATTCATAACATTCAGTTAACCAATTCCCAAATCAATCAATCCATTATGCCTCAAATTAACACCATTTCATACTAATTCAACCTATTCAAACATCACTTATACAATCATGCTTTTAATTCCATTTAAACCAATATTGAACGATGCCATTTCAATGTTAAATATGTTGTTCAAAATGCCATATACAATATCATGCAATTTACCAAATCAAGCATGTACAAACTTGGCATTAGATTGCACAAAATGAAGTAATTAACCAAATTTCCAAACCAAACTAGCATTTTCGAGTTATTAAAGCAACACCTATGTACATGCCACATAATCGAGCTAAAATGATAAAAAATCTACCCGGTCAATGGTAGGATAGTATGGTCTTTAAGTTGATCTAATTGATAGATTCTGTAATCAAACAACTACAGACAAAGTGAAAACAACGGTAAGCATTTTGAAAGCTTAATAAATTCATATTAAAAGAACTCAACTTACCTTAACATTTCAACAACTTAAATAATAGAAACACATAGGTATAAGTATGATAATCCATATCATCCCTATGTATTCATACTTAATCTATCAACATAACAAATGAGTTATAACCTTAATATAATATGATCATAAATTCAATCCATATATGTATGCATTCATACCAACTTATACCATTTACCATTAAATCTTTACCCATTTTGAAAATATGAAAACTAATCTCACGATCAATCTTTCATCCATTTCATTTCCATTTAACTACCATGTTCATATTTGGGTTGCTCACACAAGTTACAGATCAGAGTCATTATTCAAGCTTTATTTCATGCTACTCACACAAGCTTTAGAGAATCCATAACACATGGTGGATTTCAAGCCATCGATTATAAAATCCCTGATCAAACACCCGATTCCTTTTTTATCCTTATTGATATGCCATTTGTATTCTAATCGTTTACCAAGATCATACGGGCACTATTACAAATATAACATTCATTCAATTTACTGTAATATAGTCAAAAACATATCATTCAAGTATATCAACATTCCACATCCATCTAATTCATCATATTCATTCATAATAACTATAATTTTTGTACTTTACGATTTAGTCCTTAAATGCCAAAAATCATCAAATTACATTTAACCTAAACTAAAAGATATTTTAGTATAGATCAAACATAACATAAATAATGTATCAGGGACTAATCTGTAATTTTTCATTTTTCGCGATTATCCTCTGATTCAAATATTGATCTATACGATAATTCATTTCAATTTATAAATTCCAAATACTTTATAACATCCTATTAAAAGCATATGACAGTTCAATTTCACATTTTGAAAGCTCCTTAAAGTTTTGGATTTTATTCAATTTAGTCTTTAAAATCGAAATTGCTATAACTTTCAAATTTGAGCTTCAATTTCGAAATCGATCTCAATTTCATCCTTCTACAACCCTCTATTATCTATAACTACATAAATTTAACAATAATTTTTAATTTTTTACACTTTATTCCTTATGTTCAAAAACTAGTAATTAAACTTTAAAAACTAGTCCTTTTTCATTTCTAAGCTTAAAATATAACAAAATGACTATCAATTTCATCAAATATTCAACAATGGAAACTTTTGAAAACTTTAACAGTTTTACAAATTGGTACACGAGCTAGCTAAATCTAGCTCCCTAGACCTCAAAAGCATAAGAATTATAAGAAAATGACTAAATCAAACT
>CM025145.1:22118982-22140736 GCA_013467495.1 Gossypium gossypioides
CACCCCCGATTTAGATATTTTTCTACAAAATGTTAATATAAGAGTGTAAGCTTATCTAAGCTCAATAAGCGTTCAAGATTGCCACAATAAAACACATAATCCATAGTTAAGAGAAAGCATACTAATGCTAACATTCATGGCATTAAAGTAAACATATTTCGTACCATCTCATATTTATATATTGCCATCTTATGACTATGAAACATGTAATAAAACATAATACAGTGAATAAAAAGATTTGAAAACACACCAATGACTCAAAGAGTCTAACATAGTCCCATATAAGTGTAGCATGAAGCTAACACTCTCCAAACACACCACGTTGTCTCGATGAATGGAGTTATACTCAACATTCCCTTATCTCTTCAAATGCAATCCTAATATCAAAATACATATGAGTACTCAAATCCTATGGCATGCTAATGATATCTAATGGATCCAAGATATCACAAAGCCAACATATCCACATATACAGAATTTCTTACTATTTTATTTCACTTGTCAAAATACATATTTAAACACTTTCACATCACTTTTAATGCACTCTCATGTGCTATCACAATGCTCATAGAGCTACATTCACTAAAGTTCACATAGGTGTGCATAAGACCAGCAAGTTAGACACCACAAGCTGACATAAACACATAGTATTATTTCATCATTACTCATCCTTCACATTTCTCATAACATTGATGCATTATTTGCAAGATAATGTAAGCTTGAGTAAGAACACTTACACTTGGAACTTACGATAGATGGTTAGGCTAACCTAAGCTCCCATTGAACTCATTAGACTGTTCTTAGAAGTAACAATTCTAGATCACTCACTGTATCGCTTTTGCTCGATCCTAAAAACTCAAACAAGCTTCTCTTTACCCTTCGCTTTGCTCGCAGAGGATCCCAATGGATCCGATACTTTGGAAACACATTAAACACAATATATACCAGTCATTAACAGCTTTAAACATATTTAAACAACCACAAAATCGCAGATCAATGCTCTCTCCTCTTAATACTGAAATTTAACAAGTTTACCAAAATAAGTGATTTCCTCACTCAATTATTGTTTCTAATCCTTAAATGTGTTTCTAAACATATTAAAAATCATACTAGATCATATCTAAACCATCAAAAACACCTAATTTCTCAGATCTAACTTTTCTGAAAAATTAATCATGCATGAACAATCTAAAAGGAAAAATTCTCAACTCTTTAAAGTCCTTTAACGATCTATCGAATTGACTTTAAAAACCTTCTAACCAGTTTAATACAAGTTGAAAATAATTTAAAACCAGTGGTTTGACTTAGAAATTCGGATTTCACCATTTTCAAGCTCATTTTCGATTTAAAATTTTAAATCCATGTAAATCTCAATATATTTTATCAAATCTCGACTTATAAAAAAAACAAGCATAGAATTATCATTAGGAATTAGAATATTAACTCATTTGAAGAAGAATGACGAGGTGATACTCTAATTTGATGAAAAATAGTTGAAGAGAAAATAAAGAAATTGACGATGAAATTAATAGTGTTCTTTAAAATTGAAAGATGATTGGTGTTTGGAAAGTAGGAAAATCAGAAAGGTGTGATTAATTTGAGAGAAAATGCTCAGATTGAGATTTGAAAATAATTTCAAATGGGAAGATGAGAAGAGAGGGAAAACGTGTAACACCTTCTACTGGACCCGAATCACCGGATCCGGATATTGGATGTTACAACACAAAAACATTCATTAGAAATTTATTCTCTGGCGTAATCTATTTTAAACACACTTCTTATTTGTTTTTGTACTATTCTTTAATATAAAAATGGATATTAAATATTTACATTAAAAATTTGAATAGCGTAAAATGTTACAACATAAAAATTCATTAAAAACAGACTCTTCATGGCGTAGTGTACTATACGCCACACTCCTATTATCCTCTATATATGCATAATATCGTAAATCTTACTTAAAACTTGGCGTAATCCTGGTTTGGTCCCTCCTGATGTACCCACTCATACAATAGAACCTGAAACATAAACCAACAGTTGTAAGCTTGAGCGGACTTAGTGAGTTTTAACCTATATTACCTTGAAGCCTTTTTAGTTAAACTCCTCATTCTGAAGATGTTGGATTTCATTTCTGTCTTTGACGGATACTTTCCTAGTATTAAACATATACATATATGTCAGTTTCTATACTTAACATATCTACTCACACTTCACTCTTTGGCTGATTCTAGATTTTATCAGTCTATACAGATCTTATGCCTTCTCATAAAAATAAATGTACATCTCAGAAAAATATTCATATAGAACCCACTTTCAAAGGTTTCTTCTTCAAATAGACATTGAATACTTTTTCCCAGGATGGGTACTCACAAATACTATTCTTAGTGGATAATTAAATTAATTGATATTTTATGATGAACTCCGTACTAATCTTACGTTTGGCGGATTCTCATATTGAGCTTGATAACTATCAGAATACCAATCAGAACATATCTTAAATCAAAACCAAATCATAACTTATACTGATGAATGAAATGTTCTAAATCATATAAAAGAATTCCAGAAAATTATGTTACATATCACGAGAACGGCCAACTTAACAAAAAAATTAAATTCCAGATAGTCTCTATACATGACATGAAAACTATTTAGATTTGGCAAATACCAGATAATTTTGATACTTCCTTTCATAACTTAAATAAACCCAAATCTAACGAACACATAGACCTTCCATCTTTATAATTACACCAAGTTGTCTATACTGATGAATTCTGATGGTGGAGTCCTCTTTTAGAAACACTATTGTGAACTCGTTTTAGGAACCACCCCTTGAAGCATATTAAATTTCATTACAAGGCTAACCAAACAAAGTTATTTGTAGACTTATCAGATCTTTATCCTAGATTTAGTTAGTGAAGAATTCTCAAAGCTTACTTAGATCTCGCTACAAAGGCGGTTAATCAGATTTGCCACGAAAACAACATCAAATATGCCACATAGGCGTTACAATATACGCCACAAAGGCATTTTAGAATACGCCTCTAAGGCTTTGCAGATCATGCCACAAAGGCATCATAGAGAGTTACATGTTTACTTTCCCAGTGGACTTTCTTAGAAGGTGCTATGGGTTTCTCCCTCAAGGTCTTATACATATCTTCATGCCATGATCTGCAAGTCCGATTTACATCTCACCGAAGGCAACACCATGAATATTTTCATTGTCGTTCTATGCCATGGGTCTCAGCCACATGGACTTACACATCCTCATGTCATGTTCTTCTAGTCCGGATTACATTTCACCGAAGGCTACACCATGAGTATACTTGTTGTCAACGTGATTTGCCTGTCCGGTTAACAAAGTACCTGCCTTACCGGAGGCATAAAAAAATAATGATTTACTCACATAACACCAATTACTATTACCCAGATTCATTCACTCACTTGACAAATTCATCCTCTTCCACACTTGATTTTACATGCGTACATATCATACATCATCTTATTCATGTAACAACTGATATAACTAATTTATAAATGGTAGAGCTTTATACGTTGCTTCACACATACATACTTTCACCAGTTATCCGTGGTGACATCTACATATGATTTTCCAATATAAATTATTACTCATGAATCAGGATAAACACTTACCTAAAACACACCTTTACCAGACTAACGCCTCAAACCTGATCCTTAATGAGGACCCAGTATTAGCGTGTCACTACCTTAAAATTATTTCTCTTAAACTTGTACAGACGTGGTCTTCATAAAAATACAGTTCAAATAAATATGAATTTTAAATCCTTTATGAAGTTAAATATAATTAAGGTTATACATTTCCAAGAAATATGAAAAACAAAGAAGCTCTATTGGAAGCTCTTAAAACCGTATTTGGTGTAAACCTATATTTAACTAAAATGTTGTATACATATACATATAATTAGACGAATCATTAATCATTCAAAGTAAATAATTTGATACTTTGCAACAGCATAATCATTTTGCTGAGGTTTCATTAAGTTAACAATTTTAAAAAAAGCTTTAAAATACAAAATTCATTCTTCGAAATTACACCATCTTGACACCACCCCATACCATGCATAATACAAAATACTTAGAAATCTCACGGCAAAAGATGTCCTCTGGAAAAGTCTTCGAGAAGTCCTTTACTTCGTCTGCAATCTTGAAAAGGAAATGTAACTAAATAAGTTCAAAGAACTTAGTGAATTCCAGAGCAACCACATCAATAGCTATAACTATAATAACAATAAACCTTTCCAAATCTAGAATTTATATAGTTTGCCAATTGGAGAATACATAAACATACAAACTTTACTACAGACACTATTCCTTTGGTGCATACATTACGCCCATGCAACCATGTAGACAACCTTCTTTGTGCTAGCCACACGCAAGTCCATGACAAAGCCTTAGAATTTATTTCATTTGTTCCATCATGATTTGCCAATCTGGTTTGCAATAACTCTTGCCCTACTAAAGGCTACATGACCTCTTTTTTCATTTATCGTGATCTGCTAGTTCAATGCTCATTTTATTGAAGGCAATGCTATGATTTCATTTTCGTAACTTAGTTCATTTTGTTCATTCTAGAAACAATGGGTGGTGGAAAAACCACGAAGAAAAACCCTTACTCTATTTTCACAAACAACTAATTCAAACTTAACCATGAACCTTTATTACCCATACACAAACATATCATCTTATATGATAAGTGTGCTTACCTCAATCAAACATAAACGAGAACATTATACACATACATGGAAGAAAAAAAGGACTTACAAAAAAATGCAATAAGATTAGGCAGCAGGGCTCTTGCCCTTATCACTGGAGTTTTTAGGAGTTCATTAAGCTATAATATAAAGAGTTAACTTGTCAGATCATTTTTCTAGAAAACTAAACAAGTTAAATAAGAACATTAATAGGAAACCCAGGATCAGGAAGTTTCCTCCCATACAACCCAAACTGACCCTAAAGCATAAAACCCTAGGGCCCCCGTAAATAACCATAAAAATAGCTTGAGTTTCATCGATATTTACCAGGTACCGAACAACGATGGAGTTGGCTGAGTACAGCGAACCCGAAATCTTCAAGTAAGTTTTAGCTCTAGGATTTTCCGAGAGAAAATTTTAGAGAAAGTTTGGGAAGAAAATATTGTTACCAAAGAAAGCATAAAACTTGCTTAGGAAGCCAAAACTTGCTTTATACAAATATACACAGAAAGAAAAACTTAGTGAATAAGTCTGATTTCCCTCTAAACCCCTCATTCCTTGTGACCAAGCACTTCTCTCTTTTCATAAATGTAGGTCTAATAGGTTACAGAAACTTAGCCCTATACTAACTAAATTCTTGTTCGTCTAACCATGCTATTCAATCAGGATAATAAAATAATAACAAAATATACAGTTCTTTTCAAATTAAGGTCTTAATGCTAAGGACCTAATGTTTCGTCTAATAGCTGGGGTGGCATATACTCTTTAGAAGTGTCCGCCAAACCATCAAATTCGCCTACTATAGACTTTGCCCGAAGGTGCATCCATAGGCTCATACACTTAGTCAAATTTAATACCTACCTACTCAGAACTTCCTCTATGTGCCCTTCTTCTATAACCAGTATTCGAACACTAAGGCTTTGTCGGGTGGGGTGTTACAACTCTCCCTCACTGAGAAAATTTCGACCCCGAAATTGATACCATAAAATATATAGTTCTCTTTCCCACATAGCTTTTTCAGTGCTATGATTCCTCCATAATACCTTAACCAAGGGAATTCTTTTATTTCTCAGCTCTTTAACTACTTTTGCTAGAATATAGACAGAGTTTTCCTGATAAGAGAGGTTTGGTTCAACCTCAAGTTCTTCAATCTGTAACACATGATCAGGATTGGATCTATATCTTCTTAACATTGATACATGAAACACATTGTGGATCTTTGATAACTCAGGAGGTAACACCAATTTGTACACCAGTGGTCCAACCTTTTCCAAAACCTTATACGGTACTACAAACCTTAGACTCAATTTCCCCATTTTACCAAAACATATAATCTTTTTTCATGGAGAGACCTTCAGAAATACTTTATTCCCTACCTTAAAAGAGATTTGTTTCCTTTTTAAATATGCATATGATTTCTGTCGGTCTTGTGCAGCTTTTTAGTGACTACGGATGATGGCAACTTTCTCTTCTGTTTCACATGCCAAGTTTGGACCCACTACCTTTCTTTTGCTCAATTTAATCCAATAGGTAGGTGTTCTACACCTTTTACCATACAAGGATTCGAATGGATACATCTTTAGGCTAGAGTGATAGCTGTTATTATAGACAAATTCAACTAGAAGCACATACTTCTCCCAGTTTATTGCAAAATTAATTACACAACAATGCATAATATAATTTAATACCTGAATAAATCTTTCTAATTTGCTATCAGTTTGAGGGTGAAACGCAATGCTAAATTTTAGCTTAGCTCCCAACAAATGTTGTAACTAATGCCAGAACCTTAATGTAAACCTCAGATATCTGTTTGACACTATGGACGAATATACCCCATGCAGGCGTACTATCTCATCAATATACAATTCAACTAACTTTTCCAAGGAATAAGTTGTCTTCACTGGAAGAAAATGAGCTGACTTGGTAAGCCGATCAACTACCACCCAGACAACATTCTTCTTAGATGAATTGAAGGGTAACGTGTAACACCCCCAACCCGTCTCCGTTGTCGGGTTAGGGTTACATAGTATTACTAAACAATCAGAAACATTTGAACATTATAACATTCAATATTATAATCACATCATAAACCATTCATACACAGGCATGCTATCCCTAAATCGAGCCATCGAGGCCTTAAAAATAACCTAGAAACAATTTGGGACCAATTTGAAACAATTTGGAAAGTTTAAGAAAAAGATGCAAAATTTACAAAATAGGGGTCACATGACAGTATGGCCAGGTCGTGGGCCTCACACAACTGAGACACACGCCCATGTCTCAGGTCGTGTAACAATTGAACTAGAAAGACACGACCGTGTCCCATCCCGTGTCCTCACCTATGTAACTCTTTGAGTAAGCTCATAAAGCCGTGTCACACGTCCGTGTGCTAGGCCGTCTAACTCTCTAAGTTGCCCCCACACACCCATGTGTCAAGCCATATGTTAGGCCGTGTAATTCAATGACTTGCACCCTAAAGAAATCATCAGATGACACACGACCGTGTGTCTTACACGATTGAGTCATACGCCCGTGTGGACCCAAATTAACCTTAAATGACAAGTTTACCATTTCAAGCTTACTTGGACCCTAAGTAATCCATTTATCAGCCAAAAGAGCTATTTAAAATGACATTAAACAAGCTCAAAACATGGTAAAACAACCATCCTAAGTGCCTAACCAATGTACCGTCATTGTTACCACAAATTTTCTCAATTTCACAACAAAATGAACTATCACCCAAAGCATGTTAAATCACATAAACTAACATTCAACCAATATGCCTATCATAGGCACGTTGATCACAACATTCCATAAAGACATACCATAAACCTGCACTAAAACATCTTCCTTAGTTCACATATATCATATTAAGTGAACTACTTGCTTTTAAGATCATACTTTAATGTTTTACATATAAAAGACAATAGCAATGACAATCAAGCCTATTACATGCCATATAATCCAAAATGAACATTCCAAACCAAAAATAGAAGGATAGTGTGACTTGAGTGTCGATTCGACTGTCCAACCTTCAAAGAATCTACAAGATTAGAAAATAACACAAAGAAGCTTATTGAAGCTTAGAAAGTTAACGTACAAAAACGATAAATCTTATCGAAGTAATACAATAAATCATTCAATAATAACTCAACTACATGTGTTCCCTGTCATCCAAAATCTCAACCCAGTGAATTGTATAGTTCAATTCAAAGCTCAAATACATGTTATAACTATCAAAAACACTAGACAAGTTATGATTCAGAGATTTATAATTTGATGAACGGCTTATGGATATGAGTACATAGATATTCCAACCAAACACGGCAATCGCTCGTAAGAGCTAATTTAACCGATAACACGCTAAATGCTAATAAGAGCTAATCCACCTGATACACGCCAGATGCTTATCAGAGCTAATCCATCAGATAACACGCCAGATGCTCATAAGAGCTAATCCAATTGAAAACATGCCAAAACAAGTGGTATAACACGAGATTTCGTAACAAATGTTGAACCTCGATCTACTCGAGAAAAATATATATATCACTCCACAACAATCTCCACTCCAATCCCCTCATAACATGCCGAAATTCGATTGTACTCTATCTCGTGTTCATCCGATTCAAGTATTGAAATTCATCAATATTTCTCAAACAACTTTATATCAATCATAAAAACAATTATAAATATTATATCATCACACATTTCATATAGATATTAAATTGTAAATCGTACAACTTACCTGGACTGAATTATAGTTGTTGTTGAAGTTCAAGGGCTAATCTGCGATTTTTCTTTTTTCACGTATATCAACAGGGTCTTGATCTAAAATGTAAAATTCCCCAATTATTAGCTTACATTTTACATTCCAATTAACTTTACATTTTGTACCCTTTTTATTTTTCAAAATTATACAATACCCCTAACTTTTATAACTTTTGCAATTTTTCCCCTTAACCCAAAAACCATCAAATTAACCATTTTTCCCAAGTCAACATTTTAGCCAAATATATTAGGCCCTTAAACAGTCCCTATTAAACATCAAATTCACTAACAAACCTTGAAATTTTGACATTTTCATAATTCACTAACAAAAATCACTTCACAAAATCGCCAAATACCATAATCAAAGCTTCAAGTACATATTTATCATAAAAAAACATTCAAGATTCATCAATGGCAACTTCAAAATTGATAACATATTCAAAAACGAAGAAGGTATGGGCTAGCTGGACCTAATTGCAACGATTTGGAAAACATAAAAGTTAGAAGAAATGAGTATGAATTTCACTTACATGCAAAAGAATCAAGAAAATCTAAGCTCTTCTTCTCCCGAGCTATGGCTTTTGGACATTTGAAGAAGAAATGAAATTGAAATTATTTTATTCATTATTTAATTTTATTTAATTTACAAAATTGCCATTGATTATATTATATTTTATCAATTTCAACCAAGATGTAGTCCCACCATAATAAATATGGTTTAATTGCTCCTTAAGTCCTTCCTCATTTATTAATTAAGCTATTAAAACATCTAAATGCAATAATTGCTAAGTTTTGCACATTTTACAATTTAGTTCTTTTTCATTAATTAGCTATTTAAACGTTAAAATTTGTTAACAAAATTTTAATACGACTCTAATGACTCCATAAATAATCTATAAATAATATTTACGAGTCTACACGATGAAAATTCGTGGTCCTAAAACAACTATTTTGTCACCACTGAAAATCGAGTTATTACAACTCTCCTCCATTAGGAAATTTCATACTCGAAATTATTACGTGAGAATAGATTCGGATACTGTAGTTTCATCGATTCCTCAGTTTCCTAGGTAGCTTTTTTTGTACCATGATGATTCCATAAGACTTTTACTAACAATACCCGTTTATCAGCAGTTCTTTGACTTCCCAAGCCAAAATTTTCATTGGTTCCTCAAAATACATTAAATCTGGCTACAATTCAATCTCACTATGAGGAATCACATGTGAAGGATAAGATCTGTACCGCCTAAGTATTGAAACACGGAATACATTATGAATTTTCTCAAGTTCAAGAGGCAAAGCTAGTTTGTAAGCTACAGGGCCGACTCTTTAAATAATCTCATACGATCCAATAAATCTCGGACTCAACTTTCTTTTCTTGCCAAAACGTAGCACTTTTCTCCATGGAGAAACTTTTAGAAATACTTGATCGCCAATAATAAATTCAATATCTTTTCTTTTCAAGTCCACATACGATTTCTAACGATCAGATGTAGCTTTTAAATAATCTTGAATAATTTTAACCTTGTCTTTAGTTTCATGAATCAAGTAAATTCCCACCATTTTGGGTTTACTCAATTCAGACCAATACAACAGTGTTTTACACTTTCTTTCGTATAGAGCTCCAAATGTTGCCATTTTAATATTGGACTTATAACTGTTATTATAGGCGAATTTAGCTAACGGTAGATACTTTTCCTAGCTACCTTCAAACTCAAGTATACAACATCGCAGCATGTCTTCTAGAATCTGTATTACTCATTTTGATTGCCCATCTGTCTGAGGATGAAACGCTGTACTGAAATTGCGTTTAGTGTCCAAAGTCTTGTGAAGCTTACTCTAAAATCTCGATATAAACCTTGGATCACGATCAGAAATAATAGATGTCAGAACTCCATGTAATCTCACAATCTTTAACACATATAATTCTGCTAATCTCTCGATGTAAACCATTGGTATGCTTTTTCCTTCTAGTAAAGACACAACGCATCTAAGACTATGTACTTGATTACATTTTAATTTCTTAATAACTCTACACAGACAAGACAACCACTGCTTAGCCGCCATGGGGTCATCTCCCTTGTCACCAAGATATTCCTTGGCGCCTATTTTCCTAATCTCCCTAACAGGATCAACTTTAGGAAGAGCCTTCATAGGTGCAGGTGGTGCGGGCTGAGCCGGGCGAACCACTTCAAGTTGTGGTTGAGGAGGGTGTTAGGATGTTGTACTGGGGTTCTAGTTCATTCCCTATAAAATGGTCAAATAGCTAGGTTATCATAACGAAAAACATGTTTTTGAATGAGTTTCCTACATTCCCAGCATTGTTGTTGGTAGTGGTAGTTGTAGCATGTTCCTAGGTGGGAAATGGCTTTCCATCTCCTCACTTGTTACTTCCTATCAAACATGTTTCTTTTCTCAGTACAAAGAGATATTATCTTAGTAAAAACCATTAAAAACTATGTCAGAGGGGTACTTTACATGATAGAGGTGTGACATTACCTTTGATGTCTCCGCGAATCGACTAAACCTAGGCTCTGATACCAACTTGTAACGCCCAAACTTGATCATTAAGGAGGACCTAGGATTTGCGCGTCACTACCTTAAAATCCTTTCTCTTTAAACTTGTACAGGTATGGTCTTCATAAAATACAGTTCAAATAAATATGAATTGTAAATCCTTTGTGAAGTTAAAGATAAATAAGGTTATACATTTCCAAGAAATATGAAAAACAGAGAAGCTCCACTAAAAGCTTTAAAACTCATATTTGGCGTAAACCTATATTTAACTATAGCGTTGTATACATATATCATTCGAAATAAATAATTCAATACTTTACAAATGCATAATCAATTCATTGAGGTTTTATTGAGTTAACAGTTTCAAAAAAAAAAGATTTAAAATAAAAAATTCATTCTTCGAGAAGATGTCATCTAGTACAAAATACTTAGAAATCTCATGGCAAAAAATGTCATCTAACAAAGTCTTCGAGAAGTTCTTTACTTCATCAGCGATCTTGAGAAGGAAAGGTAGCTAAATAAGTTCAAAGAACTTAATGAAATCCAGAGCAACCATATCAATAGCTATAAATATAATACTAATAAACCTTTCCAACTCTGTGAGTTATACCATAAGTATACAAACTTTACTAGAAACACTATTCCTTTGGTGTATACACTACGCCCATGCAACCATGCAGACAACCTTCTTCGTGCTAGCCACACCCAAGTCAATGATCAAGCCTTAGAATTCATTTCATTCGTTCCATCATGATTTGCCAATTTGGTTTGCAATAACTCTTGCCTTACTAGAGGCTACATGACCCCTTTTTTCATTTATCGTGATCTGTCACTTCAATGCTCATTTCATTGAAGGCAACGCTATGATTTCATTTTGTTTATTCTAGAAATAATGGGTGGTGGCATAACCACAAAGAAAGGCCGTTACTCAATTTTCATAGACAACTAACTCAGACTTAATCCTGAACCTTTATTACCCATACACAAAAATATAATCTTATAGGATTCGAGTGCTTACCTCAATCAAACATAAATGAGAACATTATACACACATTGAAGTAAGAAGGAACTCACCAGAAAATGCAGTAAGATTAGGCAGCAAGGCTCTTGTCCTTATCACGGGAGTTTTCAGGAGTTTATTGAGCTATAATATAAAGAGTTAACTTGTTAGATAATTTTTCCAAAAAACTAAACAAGTTAAATAAGAACATTAACAGGAAACCCAAAATCTAGAAGTTTTCTCCCATACAACTCAAACTGACCCTAAAGCATAGGTGTAAATAACCATGAAAATAGCTTGAGTTTCATCAATATTTACCAGGTACCAAACGAAAATGGAGTTGGCTGAGTATAGCGAACCCAAAATCTTCAAGTAAGTCTTAGGTCTAGGATTTTTCAAGAGAACATTTCAGAGAAAGTTTGGGAAGAAAATATGGTTGCCAATGAAAGCATAAAACTTGCTCAGGAAGCCAAAGCTTGCTTTATACAAATATACACGTAAGGAAAAACTTAGTGAATAAGTCTAATTTCCCTCTAAACCCTCATTCCTTGTGGCCAAGCACTTCTCTCTTTTTATAAATGCGAGTCTAACAGGTTATAGAAACTTAGTCCTATACTAACCAAATTCTGTTGGTCTAACTAGGCTGTTCAACTAGGATTATAAAATAATAACAAAGTATATGGTTCTTTTTAAATTAAGGTCCTAACGCTCAGGGTCTAATGTTTCGTCTAATAGCTGGGGTGGTGTATACTCTTCAAAAGTGTCTACCAAACCACCAAACTCGCCTACTGTAGACTTCACTCGAAGGCGCACCCATAGACTCATACTTAGTCAAATTTAAGACGTACTTACTCAGAACTTGCTCTATGTGCCCTTCTTTTATAACCAATATTCGAACACTAGGGCATCCCCGAGTGGGATGTTACAACTACAGTTCAAAATTCCAACTCGAACATCCTTCACGAATCATCAACAAAAACTGCTTAAAGGAACATGTAATCACCATTATATCCCATTTATCGACAATTTGTTATCATCTCAATTATAGATCACCTCTATGCATGACCTCTTTTTCATATCTTACTGTTTATATACTTCTTACATCCTTAATCTTTCAAAATCCTAACATGCAGAGTTACTAGACTTACTAGGAGTTTGAAACGCCCACCGATGACCTCAAAAACCTTAGCTTCCAGTTTTAACTAGGAAGAAGATATTATTTAATTTTAAGAAATCCAAAGCATAGAACGGAGGGCAGAAAAACATCTAAACATTCCCTTCCTACAATATATACCCAATACGTCTTAGTAGATTTTGACAAGTGTCAAATGTATATAGAATTTGTCCTTTTAATGTCCTACAAAAATTGAGGAAAATATAAAAGAAAATTTGATGCCGATATTATTTGACCTATCAATCCATTCAGTTAACTCTTAATCAATCACATTACAGAACCCATCTTGCACATCTTTCGAGCAAACTTGGCTATCATACCTACGGCTATAACTCATATATGGTGTTGGCTTAAAGACTTTTTAGTCCCTTAACGATGTTTTGGTTCAATTAGCCAATCCATACCTAGGATAAGATTGAAATAATCAAACGGTAACAACATTAAATCAGTTGGAAAGTCACAACCTCGAATTTTTAGTGGACATCGATTACAAATCTTATTAATAAAAACACACTGACCTAAAGAATTTGTTACCCTAACAATGTAATCATTGGACTCTACCGGTATATTCTTCTTGTTTATTAATGCAGTGTATATATAAGAGTAAGTTGACCCAAGGTTAATCAATGCATATACATTAATATCAAAAAGGGAGAATTTACCAACAATAGAGTCAAGAGCTGAAGCCTCTTCACGAGCTCTAATAACGTAAGTTCTAGCAGGTGCTCTAGCTTCTGATCGTTCTGAGGTAACAATTGCATTACCTCAACTAACACCAGAGTTTCTACCATTCGCGGATCTTTTTCGTCTCTATGGATTTACCTCAATTTTACCATTTTGACCAACTGGAACATTAGACCTGATTAGGTAATCTTTCAGGAAATGATCCATAGAACCACATCGGACAAAGTCTCTCATTTTTGTTCGATATTCACCATACTGATTTTTACCACAGTGATCACAAATAGGTTTTTCAACATCGTGAACACTACCAACACTAGCAATAGGAACAGACTGGAATCTCGAATCACCCTGATGGAGTAGTTTGGCGACTACAATCTTCTCTTGACTTCTTTGATAGAGGAGCTGAGAATGATCAGGATGTACTTTTTTATGAAAGTCTCGAGTTCTCATCTCATACTATTTTTTTACTACAAATTTCTTCTATTTTTTGTGCTTGATTTGACAAGACTACAAATTCTCGTATTTCTATTACTCTAACTAGCACTTTTATCTCGTCACTCAACCCGTCTTTGAAATGGGTGCACCTCTCATCTTCTGTCGGCACAATCTCATGAACGTATTAACTAAGCTACAAAAACTGTCATTCATATTCAACAAGTGATCTGTTTTCTTATCCAAGTATCGTTTATTGACATATTTCTTTTTAAATTCAGTTTGGAAAAAGTCTCAGTCAACTCTTTCTTTAATCCCAATGGCTATCACTGTGTACCACCACTGATATGCCTAATCTTTCAATAGAGATAATGCACATCTCAAGCTGTCATCAGGTGTACAAGCTAACTCATCAAACACCCTCTAAGTGTTTTCCAACCAATACTCGACTCTAGCAAGATCATCGTCTGTCTTGCCTCTAAATTCTTCGACCCCACACTTCTAGATTTTATCGATTAGAGTCTTATGTACATGTATGGGTGCAGAACTTTGAGGACTAAAAGTTGTTGAGGAAGGCACAATAAGGGGTGGAGGTTGCGAAGCCATAAGGTTGGCTTGCATGAACTCAGTAAACCACTAACCTATCATACCAAAGAATGCATTTTTCGCCTCGTTCTCTAACATTTATGGAACTAGCATACTGGGGTCTGCTCCCTGGTTCGAAGCTGGTACGTTATTTTCAACTTCATTGGTGACAGCACAATTTGATTCAACAGACATATTTAAATCTACAAGAAAACAAGGTCAGATCGAATAAAAAGCATTACACTATCACACTACAAACACGCTACGTTCAATCCTAGAATCTACTAAATCGTAGCTTTGATACCACAAAGGTAACACTACATACCCGGTCTAGTCACTTGACCGAGCTACGAAATGCTACCACGAAATACAAATACCATCACATGGAATTCTGACTTTCAATTGAGCTTACGAAAACTCTAAAACAAGTTCAGGATTAAATGAGAACTAAATTAAAACTTTTGAAACAAATAAGAGAAAACATGAAAATAAAGGTCACATGGCTGTGTGGCCAGGCCGTGTGAAAGACTATGCCTGTGTGGCAAGAGTTGCACGACCGTGTGCTCAGGTCGTGTAACTCTCTATGATCGTGTGAACCTAAAACTTCCCAAAAATTAAAAAATGTCATATGGTCGTGTGGGTAGATTGTGTAACCAACAATATCCACATCTATACAAGAATTCACGTAATTCATTATATGCTTTCTAGCTCAACTCAAAACATATCATATTTACATTTCCTAGTCTTCTAACCAATACGCCTCAATGAAACATTTTCACAATAAGATGATATACATACAACATAATTCATCCAATCAATTTATTACCAGTATGCATACATTCCAAAACATTCATCTTAACTTTGATGAAACATACTAACCTTCAAAATCTCACCTAGCACAAGTGTCAATAATAGTTCTTCAACCAAAAATGTTTATACATATCCATAACATACATGTATACACATTTACAAAACCTTAAAAGCAAAACAATAATTCATATGACTTAAAACATTTTTTCACAATATGACACTTATCCATTTAGCCTATATACATGCCACATAACCATAAAGATCAATCAAAAAAACTACCGAGTCAGATGCTGGATAGTGTGAGCTTTGAGGTGATTTGTCCAGTGTGAGCTTTGAGGTGATTTGACAATCGTGTTCTGCAAAATGTTAACTACAATAAATAGGAAACAAAATCGAGTAAGCTTTACTAAAGCTTAGTAAGTTCATATAATAACATGTACATTAACTTACCTTATCAACCAAAAATACAATTATATAACTAAGTATTCATGGCATTTTCAATCTTGATATTTCATTTCACAGAAACAAGTGAGTTCTTCATAAAAATCATATAATAGGACATTCAATATAACATTTCAATAAATTCAATCCAAGTATTCAATATTCATTCAAGTTAACAAGTTATTCACTTCTTTTATTTAATCATGACAGCTCGATGAACAATAGTAAAAGGAATTAGATAGACGGGTAAATATATCTAGGAGCACTGTAGTGTTAAATAGGGGCACAATAGTGTATACAAGGGCATCGAATGCAAGTAGGGGGCACCAGAGTGCATAACAAGGGCATGAATGTTGATTAAGGGCACCAGAGTGCAAAATAGGGGCACAGATCTGCAATCAAGGGCATCGAGATGCAAACTGGATAAGCGCGCAACTAACCTTATTGTCATGTCAATCATATCCTAAACATTTACTAAGTTCAAACGGGCACTTATACAAGATTTCAAAACATTTACAATGTCGTAGTATTTCTAGGAACCAAAGCATGTATTAGAACCATTTCAAAATCTTACATTTCTACACATAGGGTATAATCATCACATCTGTAAATCTTTTCGGTCCAGTCCAAACTCACCTTATATACTAGTTACAAATAACTCAAAATATATTAAGTACTTACAAGAAATTAGAATATAAAAGAATAATATTTAGAACATTTGTCTACCATATGAACTTACCTAAGACAACCAACTAATGAGTTGAAAGGTACGGACTATTCTATAGTTTTCTCTTTCCCCTAATTATCAACAACTTGATTTAATCCTTGATCTATATGATAATTAAATTCAAAATGTCAACTCCAGGTACTTTGTGACACTCAATTACATGCATATGACCTTTTAATTTCATTTTACATAATTTCTCTAAAGTTTTACATTTTATTTAATTTAGTCCTTAAAACCATCACAAGTATAGTTTTCACAATTGAACTTCATTTTTCATTCTAATTTCAATTATATCCAATTATATCCCTCCAAACTCTAAATTTATAGAATTTCATGTCAATTTTGGTATGTTCACAAACTAGTCCCTAATTGCAATATTAACAAAAAAAAACTTAACAAAATCGTCCCTAAACATCTTCAAGCTTACAAATCTACCATTTTCTATCAAGGACATCCAAATTTCATCAATGGTAACTTTACAGTTTTAAAAGCAGAGATACTGGTTAGCTAGATTAATCTACAACGATATTAAAAATATAAAATTTACGAAAGACGGGCTTTGTTTACTCACCATGCTAGAGAATCGAAAGCTTGAAGAAAAATGGCTATGGCTTTCCTAAGTTTCTTACAGTTTCAGGTAGAAAAGAAAGAAAATGAATGTGGATGATAATGTTTTTTGTTTTTCTTTTACTTTAATATTTTAATTATAAATTTTAACTTATAAAATTACATATTTAATACACCCAACTATCCAATAAAGATTAATATGGCTAAATCGCCATTTTAATCCTTGCACACTTATTAATTAAACCATTCAACTATTCAAACTCAATACCAATTATTTTTTTATGATATTTACGATTTAGTCCTTATATATTAATGAATTATCCAAACATAAAAATTTTCGGAACAAAACTCAACTCACTTATATAATAGCTCTGTAAATATTCCTGTAAATATTCAATAGAAATATTTACAAGCTCGATTTTACAAAAAAGAGGTCCTGGTACCTCATTTTTCCAAAACCACTTAATTTCAGTACAAACCACTAGTACTATAACTAATTGTTTATTAGAAAATTTTAATAGACCAAGAATCAATAGAATACCACATTAGACTTAGACTCACTCATCGGATTTGTGATTCTGAAATTATTGTTTCTGACACTACTGAAAAACGGGCTATTATAACTTTTCTCTCCTTAAAAAATTTCGTCCTCGAAATTTCTTACCTAAAAATTGATTTGGGTACCAAGATTTCATCAACTCTACTATTTCCCAAGTAGCTTCTTCTACACCATATCTGTGCCACAAAACTTTCACCAACTGTACTCGTTTGTTACAAATTTATTTAATCTCTAGAGCCAAAATCTTTAACGATTCCTCGAAATATGATAAGTCAGAATGTAACTCAACTTCATCAGGTGATAACACATGTGAGGGATTTGAACGATAACGTCGCAACATAGACACTTGAAAAAAAATTATGAATATTCTTGAGTTCAGAAGGTAATGCTAATCGATAAGCTATTGACTCGACCCTTTCTAGAATCTCATACGGCCCGATGAATCTCGAACTTAGCTTTCGTTTTCTGTCGAACTGTAATAAGTTTCTACAAGGTGAAACTTTCATGAACAGTTTCTCACTGACATTAAACTCAATATCTTTTCTTTTCAAATCGACATATGATTTCTGGCAATCTGAGACAACTTTCAAACATTCCTGAATAACTCTGACTTTATCCTCGGTTTCATGAATTAGATCAGTCTCAACAAGTTTTCTTTCACTCAATTCAGACCAATATAACGGAGTTCTATACTTTCGACCAAATAAAGCCTCAAACGGTGTCATTTTTATACTTGGCTAATAGCTATTATTGTAAGCAAATTCTGTTAACCGTAAATATTTTTTCCAGCTACCTTCAAACTCTATCACACAACAATGTTCCATGTCTTCGAGTATCTGAATTACTCGCTTAGGTTCTTCATTTGTCTGGGGATGAAAAGTTGAGCTAAAGTGTAGTTTTGTAACCAAGGCCTCGTGTAGTTTACTCCAAAATATATAAGTAATCCTCGGATCTCTGTTAGAAATTATGGGTAGTGGTACACCATGTAATTGAACAACCTTTAAAATATATTGTTCTACTAACCTCTCGAATGAGTAATTGGTCTTGACTAGAATAAAGTGTGCATATATCATTAATTTGTCAACAATAACCTAGATAGCATTTTTCTTTTTCGAATTCAACGGTAATCCTGATATGGAATACATCGTAACTCGCTCTCATTTCCATTCCAGAATCAACACAGGTTGTAGTAATCTCGACAAAACTTGATGTTCGGCTTTTACCGTTGACACACTAAATATTTAGCTACAAATTCAAAGATCTCACATTTCATTCTTGGCCACCAGTACCTGTTGACACAGAAAATCGTCCCTAAACATTTTCAAGCTTACAAATTTACCATTTTCTATCAAGAACATCCAAAATTCATCAATGGTAACTTTTACAATCTTTAACAATTTTAAAAACGAAGATACATGTTAGCTAGATTAAGCTACAACGATTTCAAAAGCATAAAATTTACGAAAAACAGACTTTATTTACTCACTCTGCAAGAGGACCAAAAGCTTGAAGAAAAATGGCTATGACCCTTTAAGTTTCTTGTGGTTTTAGGTAGAAAAGAAAGAAAATGAAATTAGATGATAATGGTTTTTGTTTTTCTTTTACTTTAATATTTTAATTCATAATTTAATTATAAATTTTAACTTATAAAATCACATAGTTAATACACCCAATTGTCCACTAAAGATTAATATGGCTAAATTGCCATTTTAACCCTAGCACACTCATTAGTTAAACCATTCAACTAATAAAATTCAATACAAATTAACTTTTTATGATTTAGTCATTCTACCTTAATTAATTATTCAAACATCAAAATTTTCGGGCCAAAACTCAATTCACCTATAGAATAGATATTTACAAAGCTCGATTTTACAGAAATAAGGTCCTGATACCTCATTTTTCCAAAACCACTGACTTTCGGTACAAACCACTTGTACTATAACTAATCGTTCTATTAGAAACTTTTACCAGATTAGGAATCACTATAATACCATATTAGACTCAAACCCACTCATTAGATTTGTGGTCCCAAAATCACTGTTTCCAACACCACTGAAAAATGAGTTGTTACATCAAGACCTTATAAACAATCATTTGAATACAAATTCATCTTCAAATCATGATCAAACCAATTCAATACAAAAAGGTTTAATTGGAAAGCATGAAACACATTACATATTCCATAAAAACATCTCAATATTTACAAACTTTATAAAGGATACATCAATCTATGTACATGCCATTTCAAACCTCAATTACATGAATTTCCTTACTAATTAATCTAGGTTCCTTAAATCTCACTCAGGGATGTGATACTTTATTGACATGGTCATTAGCTTCTTAGAAAAGTATTCCACCTACACATTTAAATCACTAACACATTAAGCTCGAAGAGCTTAATAAGTTCACTAAGATTTCTTAGTTTGTGTTATTCTATTTTAGTATTGAGTCTTATGTCACTAACGAAGTTGAACTTTATGAAAGCCACTTATTAATGGAACTTTGGTACTCTTAGCTTATAAGTTCATTCATTAAGGCCTAAAGCATCCAAATATGGGTTCATATTACTAATACTTTATACACATATAGTGGTTGTCAATACATCAAATCTTTTATCACTCGTTAAACATTCATTTAGATTTCCTCTATTTTAGCCCATCAAATTGGTCATGCCCATTTGTCATTTAGGTCTCATAGTTTCCATCATTTTTAATATTATTTAAACTCACATTACCAATAAATCGTTAAGCATTCCATTGACAAGTTCCTATATAAGTAATATGTTAGTTAATCTATTTTTTGTTCACATGTATTCAATAAATCATTCATTTCACATTTAACCAAGTTATTTCATTCATGCTCATTTTATTACATGGTATATTTATTTTCTTTTTATTAACAATTATTAACACTTAACATATCACTTTTGTTCCACTTATAGTAAGACTTGTTTTTTTATAACTTTTATTAGCCAAGTTTTAAGTGCTTCGTCCTTAGTAAACCTTAATAAAATACACTCAAACACATGAACAAGTTAACTTTACTTTACATATATTGCACATAAAGTGCATCCAACCTAACACTATACACATACACATAAAAGAGGGGCCCAACGCACTTTCGTGCTATTCTTAAAAAGCATCACATCACATCACATCACATTATCGCTCAAATATGCATCGTCGTTTCAAGTCGTGCATACGTTAGTCTCTATTGACATATCAGTTATATCCTAACTATTTTACTAAGTTAAAGATAATTCATTTTATCGACACTTCCACATAAATCTCAATTTCACAATTGATTATATAGGCACTCTTATAAGAATATCAAGTTCACATATTTAATCAAAATCACTTTTAAATGCTCAATAAACACCAATTCATTATCACTTCACAATTGATTCACATTTTCACTTTTCAACTAGGTGTATTACATCACGAATTTACTTTCACATAAATAATCAATAATCGTTTTCACTTGGCCAACATTTGACCAATCATTTTATATCACTCCACTTTTTCCACTTTATGATATTATAAGACATTATTTAACTTTCTATTAATTAGATTTCTGCTTTTATCGTTGTTTCATTTCATTATATCAAATTTTTATGCCTTGACCTAATCAACCAATCATATTTTTATATTCATTTATCATATATCGAATTAATATTGAAATTAATTCGTTAAATTATGTTTATGTAAAATTAATTCGTTATTATTTAGAAGGTTTAGTGGAAAAGAAATTGATCAAA
>CM025145.1:22143429-22164339 GCA_013467495.1 Gossypium gossypioides
AATTTTTCTCGTCGGATTTGTGGTCCCGAAACCACTGTTCCATCTAGACCCAAAATCGGGCTGTTACAAATTTATTATTAGTTGTAAACAGTAATATGAGTTATGTTTAAAACTTGTCTCAAAGAGTTAAATGTAATTTTAAAACCTCGTTATTAGCATATCATGATGAGATTATATAAAAAGTACTATGGCCCTGTTCTACATTGCTTTTACGATTCTAAAAGCATTTTTAGAACTTTAAAATAAGATTAAATTAGTTATTTATGTCGAACAATTGTTAATTGGTCATATAGATTGATTTTCTTTTGAAAATTTAAGAAAATAAGTTGTTTTTGGAGTGAGTGTGTGAAAGCGCGCTCAGTAGTTGGGCACTCTTTCTACATAGGTGGCAAGAAAGTGCACCCAACTGGACGCACTTTCACACTCTCTATCCTTAGCCACCGATTTTTTTAGGGTTTTTTAGTGTTAAGGTTATATTTTTTGGGGTTTAAGTATTTAGGGTTTTTAAGGTGACACCATGAAAGTTTATAGGTAGATTTGAGGGGTCGGGGATGCGATAACGCGTCTTAGAACACATACATTTAATATGTCCTGTTGAGATAGGACCATTACCTCAAAAAGCCATCCTATGGAATGGGGTGACAATGCTTGATACGGTCACGGGTCGAAGTCTAAATAGAGGTTCCAGTCAGCGGTTGTTATGCAGTGACGGGTTCGAGTATAACTGGGGGCCAATTGACGGTCATAATGTGATTACGAGTTAAAGCTTTTTGGATACCCGAAAATATTGCCTTATATATACCATACATAAGATTGAGGTCACAATTATAGGAAAAAACGAAGGGATTTCCGGTGTAATCAACATGATTTTTTTCTCTATTTCCAGGCAATCGGTATCTTTAACCTTTCATTCTTATCCGAAGGCTAACATCGAGGTGGAAACAATAGGACTCTTAGGCGAAGAGCGGATGTTTCGACCAAGAAAATGTCAAACTCAGGTCAATGTGACAGCGGTTGTAGTTATGAATGGGTTGTTTAATAACGACAACCATTGTTGCCCCGAAAGGAGCATCACCTTTACTCCATCGCAACAGTCACTGGCAGCTTGAGAGTTCTCTTGCGACTACGACGGTACTGGCCTTCAGGTAAAACGGAAGGTTAAAGATACCAATTGCGTGAAAATAGAGAAAAAAATTACGCCGATTATAGTAGGAAGCCCAACACTTTTTCGCTATGATTATACTATCAAAGTTTTGTATGGTATTTATAAGGAAACATCTTTAGGTATGTAAAAAGTTTGAGCTCGTGTGTAACACTATATACCTGACCCGATCATTGGATCTGGGTATCAAATGTCACAAACAACTCGAATAACTTAACAAAATCTCTAGACTGGTTTATTAAAATATTGTCTCTATCAAATTACAATATTTAGCTTCAGCTATAATCCACATCATCCGAGAAATAAATTCTTACAAATTTACTACTTTATCAAATCTAGTAGTATTTACATTTCGAAATTAAGACTTTTATTCTGATACATCCAACTTAATCCCTGAGGCGTGGCCTATAAGGGAGCCCCTCTATACACATGAACGACTTCACGCCTATACTTCAATCTGGCAGTGTCTGGCTTGATCCATTCACACGATTTCCCTAATCAAAACATTTACCCTACAAACAAGTAGAAAATTCATAAGTTCAAATGAACTAAGTGAGGTTCTGTGAAATGGTCCAACAAAAATATTTCATGTTCTTCAGGAATAAAAAAATTTGTAGCAGAAGTTCAAATTCCCTATGCGTCCTCTCGCATTCCGTAGATTTACTGATATAGCCGACACCTTGCCCTTTTTTTTATGCTCACCGTTGGCAGACTTATCCACAAATTTAGACGTAAATGCGCCCTTCAACGATAATGATTCCCTATGGTCTTAGGCTTATTCCGTCTCATCCCAGATCCCTTTCTATTCTTAGCAAGCTTAACCCTCACAGTTAACTATACACTTAGATATATAGTTCGTTAACTACCACTAGCTGTTTTTCATTTATATTCACCTCAATTTCGAATCCTTACTCTAATCCGTTCATCCAATATTAACCTAAACTTAAGATTTTCTACATTATTCTATCGAATGCCTTCCCTTTATTTAGCCTTATCGTGGTTCATCTTTAAGAGAGGACACTTTCTCTTGTCCTAATTCACAATTCTAAATATAATAGTAGACTGACTGAATAGACACCCCCCTTTTCTAGCGGATTCGTAGCTCGCAATGTAGCCCTAAGATATTAGTTCACCTTAGACTAATCTTAAGAGATACTCCAATTAATGGTTAATCCCCAGCGGACTAACTCTCCCACTACTTCCTAACAAACTATTTGCAAAAGGTAGCCCTTGGCGGACTTCCTCATCTAATAGGCCCTATAGACTATCTTGTGTTACATAGTCCTAGTCATACATCCTCATTCTCCGTAGATTTTTTGTGGACTCTACTGGTCAAACCGTTTGGGTGATCATCATCTTAAGGTAAACCTTGGCGGACTTACTCATCTCTAGCTGCTGATCTACCACAAATTGATGTGGCAAATTAGGCTTTTCCGACACACTCAAGGCACTTTTTCTTTAACAAAATAGAATTTTTAGCATAGGTTTTCGTTATTTTCATTTTTTCAGATAATAAGTGAAAATGTCTCAATTTTGTCTAATTTTTTATCCAAATTGGCCACTAGTTCCATTTGGAGGCCTAACATGTGTTTGAGTGCTGTTTGGACATGTTGGAGGTTGAAAATGAGCAAGAACGACACCTAGGGAAAGGTTATCGCAATATCCAACCCTTGGGATCATGATATCGTAGACAATATAGAAGACCAAGAACTACCTTCAATGGTATCGCGATATCCCCTTGGTTATCACGATATCCACTTTCCAAAGAAGACCCCAAGTTCCAACACTACTTGAGATGTCGCGATATCCTTTTCCTGGTATTGCGATACCATTTTTGTTAGGGGGACAAACTTGGACAAAAAGGGCAACCTTTGTCTACCCGGCCCACCAATCACACAAGGCCCGTGTAGGGGCACTTTTGGCATTGAAAAGTCATCCTAATACACTTCAAAATAGCTAAAAAAATTTTAGAATAAGAGACACACACATTAGCTTAGTTTAGGTTTAGTTTTCTCTAGGCCTTTTTTAGTTTTGCTCTGCACTTTTTCTAGGGTTTTTATTTTTTCTCTTCTTCTACCTTAGATTAGAGTTTATTTTTCTGCATTTACTTTTTATTCATATTGTTCTTTATGTTAGTTAAGTTGGTTAACACTATAGTTAAGGTTTATTTACATTTCTAGTCTATGTACTTTGCCTTCAAGACTATCTAAGCTTTAGTTTAATTTATTTTAGTTTATTTATTTTAAATTTGTCAAATATTGTTCCTTTTATGTTTATTGATATAGATTTCTCTGTTAAATACTTTTGGTTTCATGTTATTTAAGTTTTCTTGCATAAAAATCTCAACTTTTATATTTTTCTCAAGCTTTACTTTCATGACTGCCTTGTTTTTCATTGCTATGTTTATTTTCTTTACATTGAGCATGTGTAGCTAAACCTTTAAGGAGGTCAATTGATGGAGATGTGGATTAACTAAAATATTTGGACAAAAGACTAAATCGTAACAAATTGGACTAATTTGAATAGAACTAAGAACTTAAGTGGTGACACCCCTAATGGAATATCAAGATAAAGTGAGACCGGAAGGTAATCTTGTCACGCACCTGTTCGTTAGTCCCAGATTAACCTGTGAGATCGGGTGATCACCTGAACCTAATTCGTCTAAGTTAGTAAAATTGATATCGGAAGATAAAATGGAGCCACTTGGTAATTTACGCAATTTATGTCCCTAGTCCAAGATTTTGTGAACCACATTAAAGTCAACCAACCCCCATTAGTTATTTGCTAGAGAGTCCCTCTAGTTTCCCTTTCTTGCAATTTAGTGCTTGGGATAAAATACTAAATTTTCTTGTAAAACCATCTTTTATGGACTATCGTACTATAAAATCATATTAGAAGCCACTTAAACTCTACAGTGTATGGTAGTTATTGCTCAATCGCCTCTTCCTTTGGGTTCGATCCTTGGAATACTTCGGTGTTTCATTGTAACACTATAAATATTACAACTGACTTGTACGCTTGCACTAAAACTGGGCTTTAAAAATAATTTAATAAATTCGTTGTTTTAATGCGTACGTACGCAGCCAGTTAGCTACCTTTTTACCTGCAGACCCTTAGGGTTAGGTTTCTCTTGATCATCCCATCATCACCCCAAATACTGGTTTACTCGCTAAACACCGACGGACTCATACTAGCTAATACTTAAAATATCTTGAGGGAAAAGATTCCTCTTACTACTACTATTGCGTTAAGACTACTTATACTAGTTCCCTTCACCGACGAAATTTGGTCGGTCCCCTTATTAACTGGTTTATCCTCGTTACATAGGCCCTTCTGCCAACCCTTACTTACCTTCATGGTTTGGCGAATTCTCTGACTACTCCGTTTGCCTGCGTTCCTAAATGTGTAACGACCAATTTGTCATATTACTCACTATACGATTTATTCAAGAAGTTCTGCTTCAATGTCTTGGCGGACTTTCTTTTTTCTCCATAATGCATACTTGTTCACAACTAGATCATGCTATTACTTAACCATGGACTTGTGATTCCAAAGAATCAATCAACCCCTTTCGAGGTGTCGCCCCAAAGGACATGTCGATAATCGCCGTCGCGGTGTTGCTCCATAGAGACGATAGACTGTCATCACGATGTCGCTGTAGCGAACCAGTCGAACCATCATCGCAGTGTTGCTTTATAGAGTCGATAGACCATCATCATGGTTTTACTCTAGTGAGACAGTAGATACCATTCCACGATACTGCCAAACTTTTTTGTATCCCGTTACCAATTCACTCGTTCCTCAATTCGGTCAATTATTCTTATCTTTATCTACACTGTCAAAGTAAATTTCCTCCATACTCCGCATACAATATAAACGTGTATTCCAAACAATTCATTGTACTACTTAGTATAACATACAATACACCATTCATCTATTCGTCAATTCACAAACCTATAGCAGTCAGCAAATAAACTTGCAAGAGTAAACACTCACAATATTGTGCATACACAACTTACTCATCCTCTATGTTCGTACATAACCATGGTCTTAAATGCAACTCAGAGTAGACACGAATGTATTTCAAGAATGCAATACAATATCATCAATCACCCAAAAGTAGAGTACAAAAACTCACATTACTTTCTTCATCCTTGTCAACTTAGCTTGTCCAAATGTTGAAGTCTCCTTCGTTCTGGCAGTAAAGCTTAACAACCATTTATCGGTTAAATCGAAGGTATTCAAACCTTAAAACCTAGAATTTAGTTTACAAAAACTTATTAAGAGTCTTTACCCTCCTTCTTTCTCTAATTTACAAGCCTAGAAAGATAAGAAACCTTACTACTTTCTCAATTTCTCTACTTCCGGACCTCAATTCTCACGAATTTTATTCCTTGCAAAGCTCTCCTACATTCTCATCTTCTTTGGAACAACCAAATAAGTTGATGTAGATAAAAGAAATTGTAAACAGAATTGAGAAGTATTCTTTCTTGCAAGAATGTCCATTCTCTCCCAAATATATAACTCCATGCACAGTCTCTAAACCTCTAATAGCCTATCACCGATAATAATTGTGTCTCCAACAATTGGACCCAATCGGTTTCATCTAAACCAAATAGGAACGGAAACTCAACTAATTGTTAAACAACCACTAGAATTTCTAACTTCCCAATAGAGTCTGTCGACTCATTATTTAATTCAATTTACCTCTAATTCATTTACCTTCAAGTTCTTAATGAAAATCGGGCGTGACATCGTGACCGTATAATGACTGCCAACTGGCTCCCTAGTTATACTCTAATCCATGACCTTATAATGACTGTCGACCAAGACCTCTACATAAACTTTCACCCGTGACCATATAAAGCACCGTCACCCCGGAACTTGACTTCCACGGGATAGGTTTCTAAGGTAATGGTCCCATCTCGACACTACATATAAAACGTGTGTCTCGAAGCAAATCACATCACCAACGACTCAAGAATACCTCAAACAGGAATAAATATTATCGACAAAAAGTTTGAACACTGAAGTAGGAAGAAAATTGAGAGAGAAATATTATAAAGTGGAAGAACGATGACTAGGAGAGATGAAGGGTTTAGGGATGATAGAGTTTGGAAGGAGAGCCCCCCTTTCATAGGCTTAGGGGAGCGGTGAGATTGAAAAGATAAATTCAACTCGTGGTTGAAAACGCGTCGCACAAGAGGTGTTTTCATTGGATAAATGAAAGAGGTGCTATTAAACTATCGAAGTATTCAATTTTGAGACAAAAGATAGTTTGTTCATTTTTGAAGTGTTGCATTGTGAATGTCGTCTCTATTTCTTTAAATAACCATTTGTAGATTTTTTTTTGTTCTAAATATTTAATTTGTTTCTAATTGAAATGAGTTGACGAATGAAATCTGTAATTTATTATGACAATCAAATTTACAATATAGACATTGGGGCTGTATTTGTAGGAGCCTAGATTGTGGACCTGGCTTTCAATCATACCATTCAATTGTGTGAACTATGGTCAGGAAATAGGAGAAAAGTTGGGGGTTCAAGCCGGGGAAGAATTTCGAGCTTGAAATGTAGTTATTTGGCATCACTAGACCCCTTTAAGTATGAGCTATTTGATGTGAAAAGCAAGTTGGAGCTGAAGGCAGTCATATATTTGTATTGCTCAAATAGAAATGCTATAATTGAGTTATATGTCGAGGTTGATGGAGCTGGTCCATCTTTGACAAATGTTGTGGCTAATCGAGGCAGAAGCAGAAACTCTTACGACACAATTGTGTAGTGGGTTCGCTACTTTGTTACAAAGCTCCCAATTTGATATCCCAAAATCATCAATGGGAAGGCATTATTTGGTTTTGAGCACCAATTTCAACTTCGGTGACCATTCTTTCCATCAATCGGGGTATCTCGATAACTTGAACCTCGACACCTAAGCCGGCATTCAACTAGTTCGTTCGATTTCAAATCTAGTGGTTTAATGAACTGGGGCAGAAATACGTATATCGGTATGGCATCAACCTATACTAGTTGGAAATCTGGTGCAGATCTTAGTTGTAACATGGGGTATAAAAGAGCTGATGAATTACTCCCTACATTTGGGTTCAGTGAGGGTACATCAAACCCTTTGGTTGAAGATGACAATGAAGATGTAGTTAAGGAAGAAGATATAGGTCCGGACGACGGGGCAACGAATATTGTTCACGGATCTAAATTTGACCTTGGTCTAGTTAGGCAATCCAGGCCGAATGGTTCGGAAGTAAAACTTATTTTTGAACCAAAGTAGGTTCCAACTTAGCCAGAACCTTTTATTTTAAACAATATGGTTCAAAAAATGCTCCAGATCTAGAATCGCGATTCAAGGCATATGAACCTCTGCCCCACATGCATAACGTTGACCTCTTCGCTAAGGGTGGGTTAGTGTTTCCGTACAGAAGACCTAGCAATGCAAGTTCTTCGTAAAATGTCGAGGTATTAGAAGTTGGCATGGAGTATCCCTCAAAAGATTCTTTTCTTGTTGCACTGAAGTGGTACAGCTTCATGAACAACGTGGATTATCATGTCACAAAATCTCATTTGGAGACATTCGAGGGAAGGTGCGCAATGCGTGATGGGAGGTGCCAATGGAAAATCATGGAATCCTTTCGGAACAAGATGGAGTTGTGGACAATAAATATGTATACGAATCCACATACTTATGTTGCAGCAAGTGCACCATACGATTACCTGATATTTCCATGTGACCTGACAATTGTCTTCATATTTGCAAATAACGTAACTCTGACTCCTCCTTTGCAACTGTAAGTCAAGATCATCCAAGGTTAGATTCTGGCTTGATAGCTGACATAATTCTACCTATGGTGAAAGTGAGCATCAGGATTCTCGTGTCAGTGTTGATTGCCAACACCTGTAACTAGTACAATTACACACCATCGTATTACAAGGCATAGATCACAAAATAAAAGTCTATGAAGATGTTGCATCATGAGTGGGACAGGTCATATAATGATTTGTGGCAATGATGTCACGTACTGGATCAGTATGTACTAGGTTTTGTAACTTATCTAGAAATGCACCCAGCGTACTTCCACAGTCGTTTGGTTTTTGGCAAAATAGTTTTCCATCAATTCTTTTGGACCTACGATCAATGCAAGAAAGCTTTCTAGCACAGCAAGCCATTGGTACAAATTGACAACATCTGGTTGTACGGGAGGTATAAGCATCAATTGTTGATGGTCGTTGCCCAAGATGGTAATTAGAGGATTCTGCTAGTAGTTTAGAATAACTCAAGGAGAAAAGGGAGATGATTGGGATTTCTTCCTTAGTTGTTTGTGTCATCATGTTTTCCCGCAACCCGACATATGTATCATCTTTGATAGGGGACCCTGAATCTTGGTCGCAATTGAATGACATGGTAGCCATTGGGATTGCACATATTGTTGGTACTGTATAAGACATGTCGGCTCTAACTATCACTCAAAATTACCTTCAGAATGTGAGCAAGATCAACTTATTGACATGGGTATATAGTTGTCACTATTTCCACAATCATGCTATACCATATTTTGTTTATTGTTTGCATTCATGGGTATGCATTTCTCAACAGGGTATGATCTCGTACATCATTTCCATGAAATGTTGGATAACTTGTGTGCCATCGATAGCCACGGTCTAGTATACGCTACTAACATACCCTTCGAACAGTGGACACAATCGTATGATGGGGGGTCTACGATATGCACACATGGCAATGATCCTAGCGAAATACATCAATTTCGTATTGAAGGGGATGCGTCATTTGCTGATAACCTCGATTGTGAAAGAAACATTTTTTTAGCTTAGCAGCCTTATTTCCAAAGCTGACTGAGGTATATACTGGATAGATAGCAGGCGATCACATTTGGTACGAGGGTTTCATGAAAGAAATAAACGAAATGTAGAGAGAGAAAATACTATATATCTAGTGTGTCATTCATGCCCAAACCTTAGATTTCAGGTCATTGAGTACGCTAGACCCAACCAAGACATGTTAGGGGCAGCATATCGTGATTCCCTAAAATAAGGAACCTGTGATTGTGGGAGATTCCAGGCACTTTGATTCCTATGTGCACATGTAATTTTTGCATTTACGAATGCGTAAATATAGTACAACCTTATATTAACGATATGTACAGACTGAAACGCATGCACAATGTATAGAGATCTAAATTTCGACTCGCCCTAGATAAGAGTTTGTGGCCGCTAGTGTCCAGCGCCCCGTTCGAGTTGGCCGAATATTTACTTGCATCGCCTCTCAAAAGGTCGATCGAAATCTAATCGGATACACAACAATATGGATGTTTAGGAGAGGGACAATAACAGAGGTTATGTGGATATTATAGGAGCCTAGGGCATACAAAGGCAACATGTCAACATTTAAGGGATCCATTTACGAAAACACCTTGCTAACATATTTTATTGTACATAAATCGATTATAATGATTTTTTTGTTCGGTCACATTACACTTTTTACTTTCAACTTTTCAGAGAAATTTTGTGATAGATAATAAAATTACCCCATTCACTATTTTGTTTTTATGGTGAAATAGCGAATAAGGCTAAACCACGTGTAATAATTTACCTCTAAATATTTATAAAATTATCATTAAATGTATGATATCAAATATTATAGATGGAAAATTTTGTACATTATAAATTAGAATTTAACAAATGAATTATTAGTTGTAACACAAATATAAAAAAAATGATCATATTTTATTTATATTAATTATATTTACATCACAAAAAGTAAAGGAAAAATATATCATTGGTGTCGTCGAGCCGAATGTGGACAAGTTGGGGTGCCTACTCGTTCTTTTCGTTGTATTCATCGTCTATATCTTTTTCATCTTCACCTCGACCCCCGNTCATCTTCATCGACCCTCGTCTTCATCTTCATGTTTACCCCCCGTGTTCGTCTTCATCTCCATCCCATCTCCTTCCATGGTTGAGTACAGTGTCATCCTAGCCTCCCATCGTGTCTCTTTCATTCTATGAGTAGGTGGTTGCGACGATAAGCCACCTTGATAAAACAATGGCACGATGAGTGTTTGCGACACTATCGATGAATAATCGTACGATGTCGCATAACCCGGTTACGCATAATATCTAAAAATCATTGTTATTGGCGGATACACAGGCATTTGTATCGGCATGTCACACCCTCATTTGATGAGTTGGTATTGTTTGAGAGACTATGCTAGCGAAGACCGCCTAAGTCACGAGACTTAGACAGAATAAGGTTGGTAACTTTATAGTGAAGTACTTCAAAGAACTTCGCCGAACCCACAAAGTCTTACCTCAGAAATTGGTGGGTTCTTTGCTGTGGAAAAAAACCATATTAGACGGACTTTCCCACTAATAAGTCTGCCACCTGTGTTTTTGTTTCAATGCTAATGTAAGTGTAGTAGTTAGTGGGACATGATTTAATTCATCTAGCATCCTAGGGGAGGTAACGTGCCAATAAATGGGACATTTGGAGAGCCTCGTAGGTTGTGATTAATTTGTGGAAGAATGTGAGAATGATTACTGATTAGAGTTAATTGTAAGTGGGATTTGGTTGTGAGTTGGATATAAATAGGATAACCCTGTAATGGATGGTAGATTTCTATTTCACCTTCTCTGCTAAACTTTGTTATTATCTAAGAAAACCAAAAGAGTTAATTTTGAGAGCTTATTTATTAAGCTGTTTGCAGGTAAAATCTTAAACCTTTCTTTAAGTTTTACCAGATAGAAAGAAGCTATTGTAAGGATGGTTTAGTAGGGTTTTCATCTGGATATTGGATGGGAAGGAAACTTCCATCCAGAAATTGTTTGCATGTTTACAAATTCGTGTTATTTTATAAAGCTTTGGTTGTTTTTATGTTTAAAAAAGCCATTTTATTTTTCTAGCCAATGAAACGGGAGAAGGTCATAGTTCCAAAAGGAAAGAACCCGTAGAGTAGATAAAGATCTAAGTAAATAATTTTAGTGAGTTCCTTCATACCTTGAGTCTATTATCTACGTTATTTTGTTTAATTTTAATAACTGTACAACCAAGTAAGTGGCTTTAACCTTTTGCCCTGATACTCGTGTTTGAGGAAATGGTCTAAGGAGTCGATGCATGTAAGGGTGTAAATGGTTAAGCATACCTAGACGTCTAGTGTATACATGGTATAAATACTTACTCCTTGGTGAACAAGCTCCATATCCAGATTGGTGAAAGGAGGCAATGGAGGGATGTTGCGTATGATGATGAATAAAGAATATAGGGTAATATATTTTGCCTCCGGTATGGCAATCTGGTGAAAACCCAATCTTGTTGGGGAACACATGTGTGTTCGAATACAAGGAGAAACGTTTGGGGTATGGAGGTTATGACTAGCAAATAGCTCTGATGAGCAGTATGAAGATAGAAGCAAAATGGTTCTTTGGAACTAGGATCAGAAGTTAGCAAAAATGAGTATGTGGGAAAAAGGTGCATGTGTGTAAAATAAGGAGTGCACATTGCATGTAATGTAAACAGTATGTCTAACAATTATAATGATAGTCCACGAAAGTGGCATACACGCAAAGCAGTTGTTCTCATGTCCATCATATGCGAGTTTTCAAAAAAAATAGATAGTGTCTCCCAATAGGCTTAGTCTGATCGTGGGAGTATCCACCAGTAAATACTTGAAATTAAAAAGAGTCGTATCCACCAGATATGGCGTACTAGTTTGTTTTAAGTCTAACATCTTAATGTTTGATGGTCCTTATTGTAGGATTTTATTTCTCGGGAGCTCACTAAGTTCTAACGAATTTACCTAGTTTCTTCTTCTTATTTTCAGGTTCTTAGGTTAGACATCATAATAGCAGGGGGCATCATCCAAATTAGTGGCCCATTGGTGAGCCTTCTTTGTTTTTCTTGGTATGACACATATTTGCTGGGGGTGTTAGGACTTCTCTTAGCTACCACTAGTTGGAAATCATCAAACTATATTTTGGAAACGATATCTTGTAATTATGAACGTTTATTTGTAACCTCGTTGGCCTATTATTAAACATGGTTTTATGGCAATACCTGATTAAAATAAGTTTTTAAATTACTGCTTGAGTGGTAACTCGATAGGGAAATTTTATTCGAGGTTGTTGATATTTTCTAAACTTCCGCCAAAAGCTATTTACTTGTGTCTTTAATATTTTATAGTACTGCGATGCTATTTTTTTTAATTCTCTTTCAACCTTATATGTTTTCAAACATCGAGACACCGTTCTAGCATGTAACACCCTCACCCGACCCAATCACCGGACCCGGGTGTGGGGGTCACAAAAGAATTGGCATGTACAATAATAGAAACTCATTATTTTAAAACCAAATCGTATTTTACCTATTTATAAAGTCGCCCTATAACAGTCAGTTTTTTAGTAATATTAGAATAGTGGTTTTGGGACTACAAATTCGATGAGTAAATTTTTATATTATTATTTTAATGTTTATGGGATGTTAGTAAGGTCATATTAAAATTTCACTAATAATTTTTGATGTTTGCATGGTTAATCAAGTGAAAAGGACTAAACCGTAAAAAGTGTAAAAGTAGAGTTCCATTACTTAAAAGGGTCAAATGGTTATGAAACTTTAAAGTGAGTGGACTTAGATGGTAATTAGACCATTCCAATGGTTAGTGGCAAGGTTTTATTTAAATATTTAAAGTTTTTAAAGGTAAAAATGATAATTAGGTAAATAATGTTAAAACAAAAGAAAAGAAAATGGTATCATCTTCTATAGTTTTGTTTTCCACCGAAATTAGGGATAGGAAACCCCATTGTTGAACCTTGAAGGTTCTTTTAAGCTCTTTTTAATGATTTATATGTTTTTGAGGTCGTTTTAGCTTAACCTAGTTAGCCTGGGGATCAATTTGTAAAACTATTAAAGATTGAGGGTTATGCTATGAATGTTTTTGTATGATTCTTGATGTTTAATGATAGATTATGAGTCCTTGTTGTTAAAAAAACAAGTTTTGTAAAGTGAATTTTGATGAAAATTGCATTTAGGGACTTGTTTGTAAAAATAGTAAAAGTTCATGTTAAATTTATGAAATGATGATTAGTATGGGTTGGTTTTAGTTCCTAGAGAAATTGGTTAGCTTGAAGGGAGGATTAAAATGCTTAGATTTCAATTTATGAGCTTAAGAACTAAATTATAAAAAGTTAAAATATTAAGGGCACAATAGTAATTTTGCATAAATATGAAATGTGGACTCAATTGAATAATAGAGGTATTAAACGGATTGAAATTTTCTGTTTAGATCAAGATAGACCACATACGGATCTAGATTGCAGAAAAGCTAAAGCCTCGGATTAGTTCGACTTCGTTTCTATGCCCTTAGTCGTGGAGGTAAGTTCGTATGAACGGTTACTGTATTCATGTTATTCAAATGTGTGTAATTATGTATTAACAATGCAATTGAATGGTGTATATCAAAATCAATAATATGACGGTTACCGAGTCCCGGTTGAACCTTAGGAATTCGTAGGATACAAATGACCTGTCATTAGGGATTTCATGTTTCGAGTGTTGGTCTTGAATGTCCTATTGATAGCTGTGGTCCTGTATTTGTTGCATATACTTCACAGCTCGTGTGAGCAGCATCGTGTAGCTTACATTCAGACCCACAGCTCGTTTGACTAGGCCATTTCATAGCTCTTGTGAGGAATGATGTAAAGGAAAGGTTACAGTTATATGTTTAAGCACACTTCGTGTGAGCTTTCCCAAGTATCCGATGATATTCTAGATGGTTCAACGGGTATGAAAAGGAAAGGGAATGGTAAGTGTTCAAATGGAATGTATCATGTACTTATGAAAAGGAAATGGTGACCTAAATGAGATGAAAAAATGTGTAAGTTACTTGTTATGGATGAATTCATTTGAACCATGTATGAATGCACTAACTTGTGTGTTTGATGATGTCGTATAGGCATTGTGCCAAGCTTATGGTATTAGCTGGTGTTATAATTATGCTATTTTTCATTATGCAAATGAATTCGGTAAGTTGTGTTTATGTTATATGAACTTACTAAGCATTATGTGCTTACGTAGTTTCTTTCTAATGTTTTATAGATTATCGAAAACTTGACCAGTTTGGAAGCTCGTCAGAGACCTATCACACTATTCAGCATAAATATCGATAGTTTTTAAATGTTTTGGCTAAGGTTATAATGGCATGTATAGGTTGAATTGTAATGTCAATGTGATGAATGTTTAGTTTGTGGATTGGCTTGTACAAGTTATAAATGTTATCTTGGTTTGGTACATTTGGTGCCTTACTTGTTTGTGTCATTGTGACTATATTACGTTGCATGTTTTGAGTGGCCCAATTGGCATGTTTTGTGATGGAATAGTAATGTTCAAGTTGTAACATGTTTTGTAAGTTTTGGAACTAGTAATTGATGATTAGTAAGTGGTAAAATATGCATGTTTAGGTAAGTCTTGATGATGCATTTGAGGTGCCTATGAATGGCATATTGGTTAATTGAATTAGGACTTTGGAATGGTATATATATGAATGTTTAGGTATGGTTTGATGCCTTGTAGGTGTGTACATATGGTTCAAATGTTTATTCATGAATTGGTGTTGAGAATGGCTTGTTTTGGGTGAATTTTAGGTCCACATGGCCAGAGACACGGGCGTGTGACTCAGCCATGTGTCCCCTGAAGGCTCCTTCTTATGCAAGTCAATGAGTTACACAACCTAGCACACGGACGTGTGACACGACTGTGTGACCCTACTCAGAGAGCTACACGGGTGAGGACACGGGCTGGGATACAGCCGTGTATCCCTAGTTCGAAGGTTACACGGCCTGAGACATGGGTGTAAGTATTATAACATAATAGAAATAAAAACAAAATAAAGTGGGGTTATCATCTTCTTTTTCTCTTTGTTGTTTTGTCGAAACTCCATTGTTCTAAGACTGTGAGCTTTGGTCTTGCTATTTCTTGGTCCATGTAAGTATTTTCTTGGTTTAAAATTTTAAGTTTTGAGCTATTAGTAATGGAATTTATCTAGTTTTGGAGTTTATTTGTGAAGTTATAAAAGTATAGAAATTATGCCATTGAAATTTTTAAATCTTTATAGTTGTAATTGGTTTAGGTTAAAGCTTGATGATGATTTGTATTGAGATTGCAAAGTGATTTTTTAGTAAATTGTAAATTCAATGAGTTATTTGTAAGTATGTAAAATTAGCATGTTCTTTTTAAATTTTTCAAGGTTTTGTAGTTCTTTTGGAGTAGTTAAATATTTGGCACGGTAGATGTATAAGGTTTAATTGTGAAAATAATGTTGTTTTAGTTTAGGGGCCTGTTTGAATAAAGCATAAAAGTTTGTGGTAATCGTGTAAAATTGTAAATAAGAAATTATATGTATTAAATTGAATAGTATATGAAGTTGAGGATAAAAATTGAAATAAACTGCATGATAGATCAAGAACAAGTAGATAACCGAGGAAAAGGGAAAGTTACGGAATAGTCCCTGAACTTTTGTTGTTTCTGTAGTTTAGCCTTGGTAAGTTCATATGGTTTAATTTTGTATAATCTATATTTTTTTATTTTTTTATGAATTGAAATTGTTAAATATCTTGTAAGTGTTGAATTGTATTAAATAGATTAGTTTGATAAAGTAATTATATTAATTGTTGATATTCGATAAATAATTGAGCCGATAAACGTATGATAGGATATGAGTGGCATGCCAATAGGTTATTTCGCGCATTGTATGAGACTAATTGGTGTTGAGATGATGATTTTTTATTTATTCTTGTTTACTGAATATACCAAAGTTCAACATTTGTTGCGGACTATCGTGTTATATTATAGTGATTCAGGTGTGTTTCCAGGGGCGGATGTAAAGCTTTTAGGCTTGGCACTCAGTGCTGAGGTGTGCTTCAGAGGGATGTTAGCCTACGGCCATGGCACATGGTGCCCAAGTGTGTTCTTGGATGGTTAGCTCATTTGAGCGATTTGGTGTGTTCTGGATGGTTAACTATGTATCTGAATCTATTATAACGTTCATTTGGCATATTTTCAATACTATAATGTAATTGATTGAATTGTACCATTGGCATTTAAGCATAAAGCTCACCTGTGATTTGGTTGTGATTGATAGGATTTTGTTTTATCTTCTGTATTATGTAATAGATATGTTTATTCGATAAGTTATTGTTTTAACCATTGAACTTACTAAGCTCTATTAAGCTTACTTGTGTCTTTTCTTTTATTTTCTTGTAGATTACGTTTTTGTGGAATCGAGCAGTTGAATCATTTCAAAGAATCACACTATCCAGATACCTTTTGGTAGCTTTTCATATGTTTGTTTTCAGGATTATATGGCATGTAATAGGTGTGTTTTGTATATATGTTGAATACTTATTTCATGTGTTACATAATAGGTTGGTGTAAAGTTGTTTAAACTTGGTAACAGCTTACTTGTAAAGTTACTTTTGGTTTCTAGTATGAAATTAGCATATAACTATGTTTTGGCTAGTTGGTATGAATTCTTAAAAGTAATTGTGAAATGGTATATTGGTTGTGTATGGACAAAATGAGATGATAAGTATGGTATGTGTTTTTAGGTATAAATTTATAAGTTTGAATGCAACTTATTGTGGTATCTTTTGTTTATGTGATTATTTATTGAATTATGGTGTCAATAAGGACACATTGGTTTGGCACTTAGGGTGAATGTTTTGGCATGTTTTAAGCATGTTAAATTTGTTTTTAAGATACGGAATTGGTTGTTTTTTATTTGGCTTGGTACCTAAGTTTTAACTGAAAATGTGTATTGTTTTGCAAACTTTTTAAGGCACACAAGGCCTGGGGCACGGGCTGTCACACAGCTGTGTGTCACTCACAGGCTGTCACATGGTCGTGTGTCATACATGGCCTACTCGCACAGTCGTGTGCTTTATTTGTTTTCAATGCATTTTGGTCCACACGAGCACAGAGAGTTACACGGCTTGGCGACACAGCCGTGTGACCCTAAGCTACATGATCACAATGAGTTACACGGTCTAGCCACACGGTCGTGTGACCTTATATTACACAGGCACAGTTAGTTACATGGTCTACATACACGGACATGTGAAAATGTCACATGGGCTATCACATCCCATTTTCTTAATTAATTTTAATTTAGTAAAGAGGGTGAAACTGCATTATTGAACATAAGGAAGTGTACTGGTTAAGTGGTTAAGTACTCCATAACTATCCTTTAAGTCTCTAGTTCGAACCCTTATGTGCCTATTATTGGTTAAGTGCTCCTTAACTATCCTTTTAGTCTCTAGTTTGAACCCTTATGTGCCTATTATTGGTTAAGTGCTCTTTAACTATCCTTTAAGTCTCTAGTTCGAACCCTTATGTGCCTATTATTTTTATTTAATTTTTGCACTTTATTAGCTTGTGCATTTAAGCCTTTGCCTTCCACCTATGTTGCCATATAAGGAGGATTCCTTTCCTCCATTAGCAAGTCAAACTTGCCTTTTTAAGTGAAACACATCATCCTTATTGCTCCTATGTTACCTCACCTTTCCCATTCCCCACCCTTAACAAAAGTGCAAGTGTTGACCACTAAAAACACCCTAGCCAGCCATACAACCCCATTTCCCCCTTTTTACTCTTTTCTTTCTCCTCTCCACCCTTTTTTTCTCTCTTTTGACAACCACCACCACCACCCTTTTTCTTTTCTCCATTGAAAGCTTATTTGCACCACCATATCACAACCGTCCACAACCAACCTCTACTTCTCTTTTCTTTTCGCTCCCCCTCTCCTCTTTCACCGTATGTCGCCGTGGTCGTTGCCATCTCTTCCTCCACCATTTTCCTTTTTCTTCACTCTTTTCTCTTTTCTTTCAATTGAAAGTGACCAAACCCTCCTCCCTACTTGTATTTTCGCACCACCATCGGACTACCACACCCCACCGCCACTGTCGCCACCGCCACCGATGACTGATTTCTTCTTTTTTATTTCTCTTTCTTTTGTTGATTACCCTAGTCACTAAAACATGTATTTTCTTTTCTTTTATTCGATTATTTTAGAGTATCCAACCATCAATTTTGCTCTATTTTCGTTCCTTCGATCATCTTGTAATGAAACAAGCGTAAGTGAAATTTTAGGATTGAAAATCCTTCGTCCTAGAATTATTGTGACATGGTTGACTGGTATATGGCCTAGAAATTTCATATTTAATTTTATTATTTTGAAAATATTAAGTACTAACATGATCTCGTGTCAACATGAAGGACTGAACAACAATCTTTCGAGAAACCAATAGTGTGACATAGCAAAAGTGACGAATCTGAGCATTCGAATTGAGGGTAAGTGTTGGTGACATTTCTAGATTAGATCTCGTATTAAAAGTTATGTTATTAAATTAGACCATGACTAAAATGGGTTAATCATGTGATTATATTTGCGATCGGGACTAGATCCAAACAAGACTTCTACAAAGGACTGTACGGTTTAGATATGTTTAAGGTGTGGGATCTAACTCTCGTTTTAAGTGAAATATAATGTTATCTAATTTAATAAAATTTTAATTGATTAATTAATTTGTGAGTACATTAATTACTCATGTGGAGTTGAAAAACTCAATCAAAGAGGAATCCAAGTAAGTGTCCTAAACTATCAACTGTTGTGAAAATCCATGATTTGTGATATGTGATGTATGTGTATGTTAAGATCCATGTTTTAATATAAATATGTATATTAAAGCATGCTAAAGTGAAAACTCTGTGATATGTGAGAATGTGAGCATGATACATGTATATGTGTAAAAAACTAAGAAATATGAGTTACGAGCATGAATATGTGAAAAATGTGAAAATGAAACATATGTGTTAAAATGGTCATATCACGTGCATGGGGTGGGATTGTGAAAGGAGAAAGATATGTGGCAGTTTAACTGCGATTTATCGACAATTATGTGGTAGCTTGTCCACGATGTGTTATGTGATTGTTTATTGGTATCTATGGGGTGGCTTGTCCAAGAATGGTGTGTTATCGGATGGACAAGTTCTGGGGAACTCAATATTGGTGTGTAGCGGAGATGGGTAGGAAATCCTCTAAAATGTGCATTATTTTATAAGCATAACTTGTTATGTTCATTAAATTTAATGATATGTGAATTCTATGAAAGTTATATTTATGATGATTTAGATGTGTTATGCTACGTGTTGAAATATATGTTTGTGACGATCTCACACTAAGCCTTTAAAAGCTCACCCATGTTATGTGTGTATCTCAGGTAATCTTCATAATTGAGGCTCGAATTTGGATCCTTAGAGGGGCTCTCGGATTAATGATCTCTTTGTCATGGGTATTTTTTTTAATAATGTGGGAATTTTATGAACTATATGAATTGTTTTTATATGGTTTTTAAAAGAACAATAAACGGTTTAGTGATTATTAACCATTACAAATTTGTGATTTAAAAACTTAGTTATAATACGAATATTTTTAATTAAAAAGGAATAAATAAATTTTTATTGAAAGGAACGCGGTGTTTTAAAATGAAATATTTTCAAGACAAGTGAGTTTTTCTTATAAAAACATTTTGGCCATCTCTATGGCTCATGGAATTACTTAGATTGGGTCGTAGCGTCTCGGCCCAGTTTGAGGGGTTACATGGGCATGTAGAGTTACCACACGTCGATGTTCTAAGCCACACGGTTTGGGCTCTGTCACACGGCCTGGCCACAAATATTTCATTTTTTTTTCTATTTTGCTTCAAAATGACCCCTGATTATTTTAAAATTATTTTTATTGCCTCGTAGGCTCAATTTAAGGTCCATTAATGTATTTCTATCTTGCTTTATATGAGTTATTGAATGTTATAAGATAATTTGTACAATTGTTTCTATTTGCATTTAAATGTTCTGAACTGTACTATAATACTCTGTAACCTTAATCTAGAGATGGAGACGGGTTAAGCGTGTTATATTTAGTGGTATTAGAGCTATGATTTAATCGGTTCTCTAACTAAACGTAATGTGGTTGAAGTCTAGAAGTTACATGTCATATAACCTGTGGTAGTGTGATATTGATTGGTCCGATCTAACCCATGTTTTTCTTATAGATTTGAAAGATGTCGGCATAATTTGATCGTGCTGACACTGATGAAGTGAATAGTAATATCCTAACCTCCAAACAGAAAGCAAGTCGTATTTTACCGATTTCGCAAATGACAGAAAATGAGGTTAAAAATGTTTTCTTTGGTTTAATGGGTCAATGGTTCACAGAATTCATATGAACCAATCCTATGGCTTAACAACCTCCACCTATGTTGTACCTCCTGTGGTACCTTCACCTCCTCAGATGATTGAAATAAGTCGACGGATTCCTATTGATAAAGTTAGAAAATGTGGAGCTGAGGAATTTAGGGACAGAATCGATAATGCTCCTGCTAAACTTGAGTATTGGTTCGAAAACATTCAGTGAGTCTTTGATGAAATGGCCTGCCCTCCTAATGATTATTTAAGATGTGTTATATTGTTACTGAAAGATGAAGCTTATAAGTTGGTGGTCAACGTTAACAACTATTATACCGCGAAAAAAATTTAATTGGAATTCTTTAAAATAGAGTTTAACAAGAAGTATGTCAATAAATGCTATCTAGATCGAAAAAAGAAAGAATATGTTAAACAACTTTTGCTAGGTGATTTTAAGTGAAAACGAGTAAAACGACATAATCGGTAAAAATAC
>CM025145.1:22189239-22200173 GCA_013467495.1 Gossypium gossypioides
TTACAAATTAATCCCTAAAATAGGTAGATTAGGTTACTACGATCTCGGAAATATAAAAATTACTAAAAACGGGACAAGAATGCTTACCCAATTAAGCCTGCTTGATGTCTTTTCTCTTAGCTAAGGTTTCCATAGAATAATTTTGGGGATGAAGATGAAATTGATGATATTTTCCTTATTTAATTAATTATCATCTTTTATCATTTTTACTTTCCAATTTAGTCTTTTTCTTTAATTAAATTTCCATGGATGAATCATCATGAATATCTACTAACTTCTCTTAATGGTCTATTTGCTTTATAAGGACCTCAAATTTTGAATTCCATAGCTATTTGATCCTTCTAGCTACTAGAATTCAACTTTTGCATTTTATGCAATTTGGTGCTTTCTATAATTAAACAAGAAATCGGTAAAATTTTCTTATCAAAATTTTCATACATCTTTCTTATCATAATACAGACCATGCAATAATATTAAAATAAATTTTCTTTCTGACTCGAATTTGTGGTCCTAAAACCATTGTTCAGATTTTACTGAAAACGGGCTGTTATACGTTCGAACTTACCTGGATTGAATTGTGATATTTGCAGAAGTTCAAGAACTATTTCACTAATTTTCCTTTTTCATAAGTATCTACAAGATCTTGATCTATATAAAATTATTCATTCATTAGCATATATTTCAGTTCTAATTCATTTCACCATTAATACCCTTTAATTTTTTGAATTTATATAATTACACTAAACTTTTACAACTTTTGCAATTTAGTCCTTAACTAATTAATCTATCAAATTAACTCTTTTTTTCAATTAATAATTTATCTAAATATTCTAGGCTATCATACAGCCCTTGATAAAATAGAAATTTAATACTAAACCCTAATTCTTTAACTTCTTCACAATTTAATCCTAAAATCAATATTTAACAAAATCACTTTATAAAATCATCATACAACAAAATTAAAGCTCTAAGTCCATGTTATTTCATCAAAAACATCCAGTATTCATCAATGGTAACTTTCAAAATTTCCAATAAAATTAAAAACTAGGGTAATATTTAGTTGGACCTAATTGTAAAAGTTTCAAAAACATAAAAATTACAAGAAAAGAGTGAGAATTAAACTCAAATAGAGCTAAAATATGAAAACCAACTTTAAGAGCTCTTCAATGGTGTTTTTTGGATAGAAAATCTGAGAAGAAATTGTCTAGAAACTATTAAAATCCAATTTGGTTATTTTAATTTGATTTTATTTACAATTTTGCCCTTAAATCACATCATTTTATTATTTCTTTTTGTCTTATGCCGCCTCAGCTATCCATTTATGTCTATTTACACTTTAAATCCTCCATTTTTTGCCAATTAAGCCATTTAATCACTATTTCTTATAATTCACAAGTTTTGCATCTTTTTCAATTCAGTCTTTTTTAATTAATTAACTATCAAAATGTTAAAATTTTCTAACAAAACTTTAATACTACCTTAATGACACTCTGTAAATATTATAAAAATATTTACGACTCGGTTTATAGGAACGAGGCCTCGATACATCATTTTCTAAAACCACTTGACCTAATTATTATTAAATGCAAATCACTCATTTAAAAATCTTTCTATAACCATATTTGACTCGTAAATATTAAAATAATAAAATTTATGAGCTTACTAGTCGAATTTAGTGGCCTCGAACCACTATTTTCGACACTACTGAAAATTAGGCTATTACAGTATTGGAGAGAGACATCGACATTTTTCCCAAGTAAACCAGGGATCAGCATTTGTTGCGAACTCTCGTGTTTTACTTTCTGTTTGGCGTAATTGGGTGGATCAACTCTTACGAGCTTCTGTTCAGCTCCTACAAGCTTCTGTTCAGCTCTTACGAGCTTCTATTAATATATGATTTGAATGATTTACTATTCTATTTATCTGGTAATGTTTTGTAACCCTGTACTGGCGACGGTTACGAGTTAAGGTGCTATATTTAGTGGTATCAGAGCTACAATTTAGTCGATTCTCGAACCGAACGTAGAGTGTGAAATGTTTAAAATTACATACCATATAAATCTGTGATAGTGTGATGTGTATGATCCGATCTAACCTTCATTTTTTTTTATAGATTGTAAAGATGTCAGACGGATCTAATCGTGTTGACAATGATGAGGTTAACAGTAACATACCTACTTCTGAACATGGGACGAGTAGTAATATTCTGATTCCTCCGGCTTAGGAACATGAGCTTAAAAATATGTTCTTTGGGTATATGAACCAGTGGTTCAACAAGTTTATACAAGTGAAAAATATGGTTCAGCAACCTCCACCCCCTATTGTACCACCTATTGTACCTCCGGTTGCACCACCACCTCCTCCAATGATTGAACCTAATAGAAGTATTCCAATTGAAAAACTTAGAAAGTGTGGTGCTGAAGAATTTTGGGGCAAATCAAAGAATGATCCAATTAAAGCTGAGTACTAGCTTCAAAATATATTACAGATTTTCGAAGAAATAGTTTGCTCTCCTGATGACTTTCTTAAATGTTTTGTTTCATTATTAAAAGAAAAAGTGTATAGTTGGTGGTCGACGATAGTAATTGTGGTACCGAGGGAGAAAATTTTTGGGAATTCTTCCAGACCGAGTTTAAAAAGAAATATGTCGAAAAAAGGTATTTGGACAAGAAAAAGAGAGAATTTCTTGAGTTACATCAGGGAAATATATCAGTAGCTGAATATGAGAGAGAATTTGTATATCTTAGTAAATATACTCAAGAAATTATGCCTACTGAAGAAGAAATATGTATCCGGTTTGAAGATGGTCTGAATGATGAAATTCGAGTAATGATCGGAGGTGATAAAATACAAGAATTTGTTGTCTTTTTTGATCGTGCACAGAAAATAGAAGTGTACAACTGCAAGATACAACAGGATAGACAGATTTAAGAATTTCACCAAAGAAGTTCTTTCAAGTCATTTTCGGCATCATCGGCGAAGAAGACTAAAGATGATTTTAGCTGAGCTATTTTAGTGTCTGAGCATTTGAATAAAAACAAGACGATTCAACATGATTTCAGAGTATCTACTAGACCAGCCGATAGTGTGGGTAGTGTACAAAATGCTCCGAAGCCCAAATGTAGATATTGCGGGAAATATCACCTTGGAAAGTGTAGAGGTAAAACAGGAGCCTGTTATAGATGTGGATCAACTGATCATTTTATTCGTAATTGTCCTAAATTTCCAAAAGAGGATGAAGATCATAAAGAAAAGCAAATGTCTAACTTTCAGAAAAATAGACGTTCGGGCTAGAATAGTACTACCAGGACTACTTATTCAGGAATAAAAGACATTGTCGTTCGATCAGAGGCTAAAGCACCTATTTGCACCTACGCCATTTGAGCTAGAGAGGAAGCTACTGCTCCAGATGTGATTGCTAGTATATTCTATCTCTTTAATGTTACTGTGTATGTATTGATTGACCCTAGGTCAATTCATTCTTATATTTATACTGCATTAGTAACGAAAAAGAAGTTACTTGTTGAATCTATTGATTATGATATTCAAGTTACTAATCCACTAGGTCAGAGTGTGATAGTTAATTTAGTTTGTTGTAATTGTCCACTGAAAGTTAGGGGATGTGAATTCCCTACAGATTTGATGTTGTTACCCTTTTGGGAATTTGATGTTATTTTGGGTATGGATTGGTTACCTTTGCATGATGTCGTGGTAAACTGTAGACATGAACGGATCGATTTGAAATGTTAGACAAGAGAGATAATTTTAGTTGAGTTTGAGAATCCGAAAGATGTCATTAGAATTATTTCAGCTTTTTCTGCTTAGAGATTGATATGAAAAGGTAGCAAAACATTTCTAGCATATATTCTTGATACTTGAGATTTAGAATCGAAGCTAGATCAGTTACCAGTTGTTAGTGAGTTCATTGATGTCTTTCCTGAAGATTTGTCGGGTTTACCTATTGATCGTGAAGTTGAGTTTGTGATTGATTTGATGCCTGGAACTACACCGATATCAATATCACCGTACCGTACAGTTGCAAGAGTTATTAGATCGAGGTTTTATTCGACTGAGCATGTCTCCCTAGGGTGCACATGTTTTATTTGTTAAAAAGAAATATGGCTTTTTGAGATTGTGTATAGACTACAGACAGTTGAACAAAGTCACAATTAAAAATAAATACTCTTTGCCACGTGTCAACGATTTGTTTGATCAATTGAAAGATGCCACAGTGCTCTCGAAGATAGAACTTAGATCTGAGTATTATCAATTGAAGTTAAAGACTGTGATTTGTCAAAGACTACTTTTAGAACTCGTTACGATTATTATGAGTTTCTGCTAATGCCATTTGGTTTGACTAATGCCCTTACTGCTTTTACGGATTTAATAAATCAGATTTTTCAACCTCATTTGGATAGATTCGTTGTTGTGTTTATTGACGATATATTAATCTATTCTAAGAAAGAATCCAAGCATGCACAACATCTGAGAATCATGCTACAGAATTTGAGAGAAAAGTAATTGTATGCAAAATTTAGTAAATGTGAATTATGGCTTCGTAAGGTTGGATTTTTGGGTCACATAGTATCAGTTGATGGGATTCGAGTTGATCCGAGTAAAGTTTCTGCTCTGATGAATCGAAAAATTCTGAAAAATGTTTTAGAAATGCAAAGTTTTCTGGGTTTAGCAGGTTATTATCGATGATTGGTAAAAAATGTTTCGATTATTGCTTCGCTGATGACCAAATTATTATAGAAAAATGTTGAGTTTATTTGGTCTGATAAGTGCCAACAGAGTTTTGATCAGCTGAAGAAAATGTTGTTTATAATGATGCATCTCTCAATGGTTTGGGTTGTGTATTGATGCGGTTAGGAAAGGTAATAGCCTATGCTTCTCGACAATTAAAGTCGCACGAGAAGAATTATCTTACATATGATCTCAAGTTGGTTGTGATTGTATTCGCTTTAAAGATTTGGAGACATTATTTATACTATGAGAAATGTCACGTATTTACAGATTATAAAAGTTTAAAGTATTTGATGACTAAAAAAGAATTGAATTTGAGACAGAGAAGGTGGTTAGAATTACTGAAAGATTACGATCTGGTTATTGATTATTATCCGGGAAAGGCTAATGTAGTTGCGGATGCACTTAGTCGAAAGTCGTCGTTGTTTGCACTTCAAGCGTTGAACGCTCATTTAGCTCTTAATGAAGATGGTTCTGTATTAGAGGAGTTGAGAACAAAACCCCTTATTTCTACAATGAATTCGGGAATTGCAAGATGACGATCCAAAGTTAATGTTGAAACGACAGATGGTTTAGAATAATTTGAGTTTAGAGTACAATGTTGATGATAGTGGTACATTGCGTTACCGCGATAGAAGTTGCATTCCAAGTAATTTAAATTTCAAAAATGATATTCTTTCTGAAGCTCACAATAGTACGTACTCTATTCATCCGGATAGCACGAAGATGTATTGTGATTTGAAATAGACGTATTGGTGGTCGGGCATGAAACGTGAAATTTGTGAATTTGTAGCTAAATGTTTGATTTGTCAGCAGGTGAAAGCAGAACATCAGGTATCGTCGGGTTTACTACAACCTGTTATGATTCTTGAATGGAAGTGGAAGTGAGTCACAATGAATTTTGTATCTGGCTTACCTGTAATTCCGAGAAAGAAAGAATTGATCTGGGTAATTGTTGACTGACTGACTAAATCGGCACATTTTATTCCAGTTAAAATAGATTTTACACATGCGAGATTGGCGGAACTATATGTATCTGATATTGTAAGATTACATGGAGTTCCGACATCCATTATTTCAGATCGAGATATTTACATCGAGATTTTGGAGCAAACTTCATGAGGCTCTAGGCACTAAGCTTAATTTCAACACAACATTTCATCCTTAGACTGACAGGCAATCAGAATGAGTGATTCAGATTCTGGAAGATATGTTGAGATGTTATATACTCAAATTTGAAGGTGGCTGGGAAAATATCTAACGTTAGTTGAATTTGCATATAATAACAATTATCAATCCAGTATAAAAATGGCACCGTTTGAAGCTCTTTACGGAAGAAAATGTAAAATACCGTTGTATTGGTTTGAGCTAAGTGAATCCAAAATGGTAGGAGTTGATTTGATTTGAGAAATTGAGGATAAAGTTTAAATTATTCAGGATAGTTTGAAAGCTGCATCTGATCGTCAGAAATCGTATGCTGATCTGAAAAGAAAAGATATAAAATTTGTTGTTGGTGATCGGGTATTCTTAAAAGTCTCTCCATGGAAGAAAGTGTTACGATTCAGCAAGAAGAGAAAGCTGAGTCCGAGATTTATTGGACTGTATGAAATTGTTGAAAGAATCGACCCTGAACCTTATAGATTAGCTTTGCCTTCTGAACTCGAGAAAATACATAATGTGTTCCACGTATTGATGCTAAGACGGTACAGCTTTGATCCTTCACATGTGATCCCTTATAGTGAGATTGAGCTATAGTCATATTTGACGTATTCGGAGGAACTAGTGAGAATTTTAGCTCGGGAAGTCAAAGAATTACAGAATAAATGAGTTTTGTTAATAAAATTATTGTGGCATCGTCATGGTTCTGAAGAAGCTACTTGGGAAACCGAATAATCAATGAGATTACAATATCCGAATCTATTTTAAGGAAACAATACGAAATTTCTTAATAGGGGAAAGTTGTTATAGCCCGATTTTCAATGGTGATGGAACAGTGGTTTTAGGACCACAAATTTCTATCGTGTCGACTCATAATTATTATTTTTAAAATATTTATAGAGTCATTATAGTCTTATTAAAATTTGATTAAGAAATATTAATGTTTAGTTAGTTAATTAAAGAAAAAGGGCTAAATTGAAAATTGTGCAAAACTTACAAATTAAAACAAATGGGTGATGAAATGGTTTAATTAATATTTAAGGAAGGACTTAGGTAATAATTATGCCTCAATTAATATAGTGGGACGACATGTTAATGTAAAATAATAAAATAAAGAAATTAGAATGGCAAAATTGTAAATTACATGAAATTAAAACAAAACAAATTGAAATTTTAAAGCTTCCTATACATTCTTCTTCAAAATTTGGCCGAAGCCACCATAGGAGGGAGCTCTAAGTCGGTTTCTTCATTCTTGTTTCATGTGATTCCAATTTTTACCCCTTTTTTGAAATTTTTATGTTTTTGAGATCGTTGCAACTAGGTCCAGCTAGTTCTTACCTTTGTTTCTGATTCTGTTAAAAATTTTGGAAGTTTCCATTGATAAATATTAGATGTTTTTGATGAAAAACATGGATTTGGAGCGTTGGTAGTGTTGTATGATGATTTTGTAAAGTGATTTTTGTTAAATATTGATTTTAGGATTAAATTGTAAAAATGTCAAAATATTAGGGTTTGATAGTGAATTTTGGGTTATTAGGGACTGTATGAGGCCTAGAATATTTGGATAGCTTATTGATTTGAGAAAATTAGTTAATTTGATAGATTAACAAATTAAGGGATTAAATTGTAAAAATTATAAAAGTTTGGGATAATTACGTAAATTCCAAAAAAGTATTAAATTGTAAAATGGATTGGAAATTAAATATATGCTAATAAATTATTAATATTATATTCTAGATCAAGATCCCGTAGATATTCGAAGAAAAGAAAAAATAGCAGAATAGTCCCTGAACTTCTGCAATTATTACAATTCAGTCCAGGTAAGTTCGTAGGGTTAAAATTTAACATTTGTATAAATTGATGATTGGTTTAATATATATATTTTATTGTTGGAACTGAATTATTGTTTAAATTATAAGATTGAATTTGATATTCGGTTTGAATTGAACGCGGGATTTGAGTACATTCGTAATTTGGTGTATGATGGAGGTTGGAGTGGAGATGGTATTGGAGGGAGATATCGGCATTTTTCCCAAGTAAACTGGGGTTCAGCATTTGTTGCGAGCTCTCGTGTTTTACTTTCTGTTTGGTGTAATTAGGTGGATCAGCTCTTACAAGTTTCTATTAAGCTCTTATGAGCTTTTGTTCAGCTCTTATGAGCTTCTGTTGATGAAGTACTCTTATCCATAAGTCGTTCTTTGAATGAAAAAATCTCAGTAAGGTGATTTATTTAATGAATTTGAAAGACATGTTATTTATTTTTTGTATTTATTTGAATGCAGATGTATTTATCGATTGAAGTTGTGAATGACAGGGAATTGTCATGGATGATTTTTATTATTTGATTTATTATTGTTAATTTGGTAAGATTTTTGTTTAACTCGTCTAACTTACTAAGCTTCATTAAGCTTATTTGTGTTGTTTAATGTCATTATAGATTTTCGGAATGTTTGACGATCGGATCGGCACTCAAGTCACACTATCCAATTTATCTCGGTAATTTTTGAAATGTTCAATATGGTTTATATGGCATGTATAGGCTTTTGAGCGGTTTTGATCAAAGTTTGGCTTATGTAAATATTATGAATGATATTTTGTTTATATAACCAACTTACATAATGGTATGAGAATAAGATATATTTGTGATGTTAGTATGAGTGATATATATATGTATTTGAATTGTGATGAATTTTGGTAACTTTGTTAGGTAAATTGATTAGGTATTGTTTGGAAGAGTTGATGAATTGAATTGATGTTTATTTTGTTGTGAAAATGTTATATACTTGTGGTACCATTGAGGGTACATTTGTTTGACACTATTTAGGTTGGATTGACGTGTTTAATGCTCGATTTTTGTCATTTTGAATTGGTATTTTTTATTGGTATTTAAGTTTCTGAAGGTCTAAGAAATTATGAAATGGTAAACTTGTATTTTAAGGTTCATTTTGGGGTCACACGGCCTGAGACACTAGCGTGTGCCTCAGCGGTGTGTAGCACACAACCGTGCGACACAGTTGTATATCCCTTGTAGGTTCAAAGCATGCAAGTCAGGCTGTTATACGGCCTAGCACACGGCTTGGCACACGGGCATGTGGGATCATTTTGAAGAGTACATGGCCTAGCACACGGGCGTGTGGCTTGGCTGTGTGGCCCAAGTCAGTGAGTTATACAGGTACGGACACAGGATGGGACATTGCCGTGTGTCCCTATTTTGAATGTTCAGACTGCTTGAGACACGGGCATGTGTCTCAACTGTGTGAGTCACATGGCCTGGCCACAGAGTCGTGTGACCCCTGCAACTTAAATCTTTCAACTTTTTCATAAAATTTTCTAATGTTTCCGATTTAGTCTCGAACTATTTCTATAGTATTTTTAGGGCCTCGAGGGCTCGATTATGGGACATTATGAATGTATTTGAATGAAATTTGATTATGTTTATATTAATATATGATTTGCATAATTTATTATTCCATTTATCTTGTAATGCTCTGTAACTCTGTACTAGCGACGGTTACGGGTTAGGGTGTTACACCCCTAACACTTGTGCACTTCTCTGCTATGTTTTGCGCTAGTGTCGCTCGTGGTGGTGGAGGAGAAGTTAGGCCACCAACCATTTAGAATGATGAAAGAGAAAAAAATTGTGTCAAAAACCTTACTCAGATGCCATGACGAGAATAGGTTAATCTCTTGAATTTTATTGATAGGCCTCAAGGGTATATATATATCTATGCAACAGTAGTTACGTTGGAATCAAATTGCTAAAATATAATATCCCATAATAATATCCTAACAGGGATCCACTATGTAAAACTAAAGTGGTTTTACACATTTTCGTAACTTTTTATACAATTAATATTTTAACCATTCAACCATTAAATTTATCAATATATATTTATTTTTCATGCATGTAAAATTTTAAATCAATTTGATATATCTTTCATATCGATCTAGAATATTGTTTATATTAATGCATAATTAACGATTTAAAGTTTTTTACATAAAATGAATAATTAAAATTTTTTAATTTATGCTGAATTTGACATGCATGATCTACATGAATGAAGCATGAAATATAACGGTTGGATTCTTAAAATATTAATTGTATAAAAACTTACAGAAATGTGTAAAATTACTTTAATTTTACATCGGTGTAATTTGATCTCTTCCCTTTATTTATTTCTCATTATACATGAAAACTTTTTGTATTTAATGCACAATTTCATTATCTAACAAAATTGTCTAAAAAAATAAAAATTGTTGTATAAAGTTTTTTTCTTTTTTCAAATTGAGGGTAATATATATTGGTAATTTTTTAATAAAAATGATGCCTAAAATTGTATATAACCATTTCCAACATTTAATTTAGAAGATAAATGTACTTTAACTTGATCACATATATTTTAGCATAATTTAGTTATACATGCATATAGTCTATATCTCATTATACATGAAAAACCCTTTTTTTTTTCTTTAGTATTTAATGCACAATTTCATTATCTAACACAATTGTGTCTAAAAAAATAGCAATCATCATATAAACATTTTTTTTTCCTTTTCACATACATATGGTGACTATCTCATTATACATGAAAAACGTTTTTTCCTTCTGTATTTAATGCACAATCTTGATTAAATATAAAAAAAAAGTAAAATACACCATTACTCATTAAATTATGGTTAAATTTTTATTTTGATCATTTAACTAAAAAAAGTTATAATTTGATTACTAAAGTTTTCGAAATTATTTTTGTCACCCGACTATTAAGTGGCACTTTTTTAATTGGTATAATAACAATTTTAGTCTTCAGTTTTTATAGTTTCTGTCAATTTTGACCCTAATTATATATAAAATGATAAAAATTTGAAATTCTTTTTAAAAATTTAGAAAATTCTAAAAATTAAAATAAAAAATAAAAGTAGGTAAATTTTTCAAAAATAGATAAAGTGGGAGAAAATAGGGAAAATTGTTTTTAAACCCTCCAAATTTTCTGTCTATATTATTTGTATAGAAATATCTAATACCCATTTTT
>CM025145.1:22247197-22260341 GCA_013467495.1 Gossypium gossypioides
TGTTTAAATGATTTTAGATGATATTGACCTCCTAAATTAAATTAAAAATTACTATTAACCCAATGAATTCCTAAATTCACGCTCGGAACCCGAAAAATATACCTGAAACTACTAAACCTAGTTTAGGGATATTACAAAGTCTACAGCAACATCCTAATGAGAGGAAGAAGAAGAACTCCTTTTCTCATGCCCATTTAACTAATATATATTACAGATAAGACTTATGTTCCCGTAGTGAAACTTGACACGTGTCACGCTCTGTCAAAATATCTTCATTAATGGTCTATAGCTGTAAATGCGATTATACAGAATCCGATATAGACAATATCCGATTACCCTAACCAGAGTGTCCTAACTACTACACTTACAATGCAACTAGCACAGTAACTCTAATAACATGGCGCACTACGCTTTAGGTGAGTACTCCTTCCATAGTCATCTCTTATCTTGTCTGCTATCTCATTCCAACCAATATAACGATTTGCCATTAAACCACCCTCAGCTTAAACACCGTTAAAAATACGCCCATTCAATACGCTGAAAGAAACTCTTGGACAGATACTACCCCGCCAAACATATTAATTTGAGTCTACTTGCTAAAACCTTGCACACGCCAGAACTGGTGTGTTACAACTAAAACTTGCATTTACTGAACTTAGCATACAATAGTTTATCACGCAGAGTTCTTAGTACAATTCTCAAATGTTCCTCATGATCAATCTCATTTTTAGAGTAAACTAATATGTCATCAATAAAAATACCACTACAAACTAATCTAAGTACGACTGAAATACCCTGTTAATCAAATCCATAAATATAGTAAGTGCATTTGTCAATCCAAAAGGCATTACCAAAAAGTCATAGGGACCATACCTTGATTGAAAAGTTGTCTTGGGTACATCATCACCCTTAATCTTTTGTAAGATCCAGACCTCAAATAAATTTTGGAGAAAATAGTAGCCCTACTTAAATGATCAAATAGGTCTTCAATCCTAAGCAGAGGATACTTATTCTTTATTGTAACTTTGTTGAACTGGCGGTAATTTATACATAGGTGTAGAGTTCCATATTTCTTCTTTACAAATAGAATTGGTGCACTCCATGGTGACACACTTGATCTAATAAAGCCCTTTTTAAACAGATCTTGCAACTACTCTTTAAGCTCCAATGGTGCCATCCTGTATGGAGCACAAGAAATAGGTGTTGTTCCTTATTTCAGTTCAATTGAAAACTCTATTTCTCTCTCAATAAGCATTTTAGGAAGTTCCCCAAGAAACACATCTACAAATTCTCTTACCACAAAAACTTGGCTAATATATTTTCTTGATTTAGATGAATCCATGATATAAGTTAAATAAGCATCTACCCCCTTAACAATCATCTTCCTCGCAGACACTGTAGAAATTATCCTATTCGCCAATCCAATCTGTATACTAAGCATCATCACTTATTTATCCTCAGCATTTTTCAAACGTACAATTCTAGTTCAACAATCAACCATAGTGTTGTGTCTAGTCAACCAATCTAACCCAAAATTTACACCAAACTCTTGAAAACTTAAAAACAACAGATTTGCCAAAAATGTATGCTCGCAAAAAACTAATGGACAATTCCTTATCAATTTACTTACCATAGTACTCTAACCTAAGGGATTTCTTACTTGCACATTCGTTTCAAAGTATACTACCTCAAGATTAAGACCCTCTATAACCTTAATATAAATATATGAATGAGTGGACTTTGGATCAATCAAAGCATAAATACTATTAACATGAAAAGAAAATTTACCAGTTATCGTTTTAGGCAAATCAACATCCTCTTTAGCTTTCATCACATAAGTTCATGTTGATGCTTCGGAACTGGACTTACTAAAATGTTTCCTCTGTGCTCCTTATAATGAACCAAATTTAACTACTATTCCAGATATGCTTTCATGCTGAATCTTTTGAGGGCTTTTGACTGATTGTTCAGTGCTTAATTTAATCTTAATCTTTAACCATATGATCTCTAGACCCGCATCCAAAAAATGTTCCTAAATGCTTCTTGCATTCACCACAATGATTCGTACCACAATATTCACATTTACTTTTCATCATTCTAGAACCACCAAAACTTGCCATAAAAGCAGCTCGTCTACTGAATCCTTCACGTTTGAAACTTGTGAACTGTGAATCTTTTCGCGAAGCTGAAAAAAATTTGATCTCAAGGTTTCTTAAAACCTACTGGTGAAGGAGGACTTGACCTGCCTCTCTTTATCCTTTCTCTTTTAAAATTCTTTCTTCTATCTTTAATGATTGATTCCATTTTATGGGTTTTGCTGTCATTGTTGCAAGTGTTTTACATTTAGCTGCTACAACTAGTACACGAATCTCATCCCTTAGTCCCCATTCAAATTTATCTCACATTTCTTTTTCAATCTGAAACATGTTCTTTTCGTAATGACTAAGTCATAGAAATTCTCTTTCATATCCCATAATTGTCATTCACCCTTGTCTCAGATACAAAAAAAATATTTCTTCATCTGCTCAACATACATCGAATTAACTTTTTTTTAAACTTTTCTAGAAAGAAATTTCAGTCAATCATTTGCTTAGGAGTCACACTAACTAAAGTTTCCCACCATTGGTAAGTTTCTCATTCTAACAACGATATAACATATCTAAGACTATCCTCGAAAGTACATTAAAATCTTTTTATTACCCTAAACAAACAAGATAATCACTGCTCAACCACAGTGGGATAATCACTTTTATCACCAAAGAACTCTGTGGCACATCTTTTTCGAATTTCAGTTACATGGTCAACCTTAGGTGGAGCCACAGTAGGTACTGGAGGAGAATGATGTACTAGAGGAGTAGTTACCAGATTTCTCTTACAAGTTCTTTTCAAATTACAATCAGACATCACCCTCAAATGTCATGCATAGTACAAAAATAATAGAAGTCTCATAGTAGTATGCGTCCTCTAGCGTAGTCTAACAAAATGTCTTCCTTCAACAGTAAGCCTGAGAATGAAAAAGGGAAACGAAGTAAGTTCAAAAGAACTTAGTGAGTTCTAGAAGAAGTCTTATCAAACCACTAATACCTCAACATATCATATCAAAGAGTCAAACACAATCACACAGTTCACCAGATGGCGAGTACTATACATAAACAATCTATACGCAGTTTTATTATTCTTTTAGCGTATACACTACGCTTATATAACCATATAGATAAACCTTCTTCATGTCAGCAACATACCCAAATTCTTAGTCAGATTCATATTCCTTTGTTTATGTCCTTTGTCGTGATTTGCCAATTTGGTTTGCAACATACATTTGCCTTACTAGAGGCTAAACATATATTTTCATGTATCACAATCTGTCAGTTCAATGTACATTCCATCAAAGGTATCGCCATGAATATTTTTCCTTAATATCATTTCCATGAGTCAGCCCATATCATTCTTGTCAAAAGCAGAAGGTTGTTGCTTAACCATGAAAAATGGTTCTTACACTTTAACACAGATATTACAGACCCATAATAACAACTCTAAACAACCACTTTTCATGTATGCACAGTTCATCTTTACAGAGCATAAGTAATTACCTTACATGAAATATAAAACAAGAATACCATAGACATGGAAGTATGAAGGAACTTACCAAAAATACAACAAAGTCTATATAGTAGAATCTTTACCTTTATCACTCTGACCTTCTATAGTGTCTTGAGCTAAAATATAAATAATTAAACTTATTAGATCATTACACCATTGAAACCAACATGTATGCAAGAAACATTAACATTTAACCCAAAACCAAGAAGCTTCCTTCCTTACATACTAATCTGATACTTATACATGTACTGTTAAAAATATGTAAATAATTATGAAAATAACCTAGGGTTCATCAGTATTTACCAGAGAGCTAAAACAAACGTAAAAGTTGGTTGAATACAACAAACCCAACTTTAGACAGGTTTTTAGACTTAAGCTTTTCAAATAATGCAGAGAAAATCAAGAAGAAGATGAATGCAAAGAAAACACAAAGTTTTTCAGTGAAGAAACTAATATCCTTATATACCTATGCACGGAGACAAGGTTTAGTGGAAGGATCAAATTATTCCACTAACACTCTTGCTTTTCGTGATTAAGTGCACTTATCATCATTTAAGTCTTATTAACTACAGTATCTTAGTTCCATCCTAACCAGATGTCACTTAGCAAACTAAATAGTCTTATTAAAATAATAAACAAATCTATTAACTACAAAATTTAACTAACTCGCCTAAACTTCTGGGATAGCGTATACTCAACAGAAAAATCTGCAAACCCACAAATCTTGGCAAAACACGAAATCCTCCAAAACATACAAGATTTGTCAATTGGTGCATACATAAAATACTATACTTAGACAAAACTAACACTTTACTTTCTTAGAGCTACGCTTAATACCATAACACAATAAATAGTAACCAAATACAAAGACTTCGCCGAGCGAGCTGTTACAGACTATCCTGCGTTACATATCTGGGAAAAAAATGGTTTGAAAATGGTTTTCTTTCATAACGAAAAATAAAAATTCTGAAAATTGACCCGGTTTGTGATATTTATAACAATAAACTTATGTTTTTGGATAAGCGGATCTTTAATGTTTTCCATTTTTTAACCAAACGATCTTCTCCGCTATTCTGGTGCTACAAACTGCTTCGAGTGTGGACTCGAACTAATTGAACCAAAACAAAGATATAGAAAATATTTTTCTTTTTGGGTGAAAATGAAAATTCTCTCTTCTTTAATAGAAACCGATAAAATTTTTATTATGAAAAATATGTTTACAAGATGAGAATAAATTATCTTTATTTTTAAGCAAAATAACAATCTCTCAAAAATTATGTTCATAGCTTTATCGGTGTTATCTATTTATAGGAAGAGAATGTAGAACCCTTGTAGAGTTGTAGAGGTTTATTTTAAATAGAAAAACAACATCCTACTTAATGTAAGTAAGGGGTGAACGACTCACCCTTGTATTTCTACTAGGGTTCCCACCCCCTTCATGTTATATGAGGGGTTTTAGGCATCTATCACATTAGGTCTAATTACGAGTACTTCCTCAGCCTTTTTAAACAATACTCTGTAATGTGATCCAACTCGATTCATCTTCTCTTTTTCCCAAAAATTAACTTTAATATTAAATATTAAATTATTTTCTCATCCCAGTCTTACTCTAATAAAATTTTGACGATTTTACCCTTGATAACATTTTGAGAAATTTCGTTCAATATTTCACAACTCAACATGTTCATTAAGACTGAATGATTTATTTTCATTTTCGAGCTTCAAAACAGTCTAAAAACATATACTTATTCTTCCACCATTTTTTAAGTAATCTTATATAGGATTGCAAATTTCCATTTTCATTTCCATTTTCATTTTTGGAAACCTACATTCATTTCCGAATGATTTCATTTCTCCATTTCAGACAAAACCATAATCATTTCTGAATGTTTCTCATTTCTCTTTTTTTATTCATCTCGTTTAATTTTATTCAAACACGCAATTCATTTATAGTTTCAACAAGCTAGTGGAGGAACTGATTGGACATATGAAGTTGAAGTTCAAATAATTTTTAATTAAGTTTCGACTTTTAGTCACGAAGTCATTCCACTATAGTATCATGTTTTAGCTCTCCTTGACGACATACCATTACGAAAGTAAATATTTAGTGCTCGTTCAATGACCTTGTCATTACTGTGTTACCCACATAGGATATCCTTGATCTCTTTGGGATAATATCCATCCACCCAATATGATTCTATTTTATCTCATGGTAACTATTACATCTTCCTTCATGAAAAGTCAATCACTATCAATTAGTGATCAAGTCATCCATCACAAAGATGGATAACTCGTGACCACGTTTACTTTTCATCAACCATGTAATGCCAATGAGAGGATATCATTTACCCATGTTTTGGGTTATGAATTCCACTATTGTGAATGGAGCTACATACTACAGAAGTCGTATACCCAACACACCAGCTTTCAGGTCCTTATCTATTTGAACTCAGGCTTTTACTTACATCAAAGTGTATGAGTCACACATACATAGTCCGCCATCCACTCAGGATTCAAGATCACAAGTGAATAAATCCATAAACAAATTCAGGATCTATTCTGCTTGGCTCCTGCCTGATGTACTGTCAGCCCAGTTAGTCAAATCTATTTCTCTATCTTTTAGGAGTCATCCGTTCTGATGCCGAAGACAAGGCATCTCCCCAATTGGACTTGATAGACAACATATTAGTCTTTCAATCAGTTTGTTCGTTTTTTATTAGACTAATGACATGTTTAGGTTCGTATACTAATATAAGTTGTCTTTCTGTACTACGATCCGACCACGTAATACCGCTTAGTATTAGTTAAACATTTAGACAACCAATGAACAACATTTGCTTCCATTTTGCTTTGCGTGCAAAAACCATGTGAGGACAATTACACAAACTATATTAATGTAAACAATGAATTTGTTTTATTAACTAATCTATTCAAAACAATTATAAGTATATATTAACGAAAATACTATATTTAGGGCACTAGATCCAACAACATAGTCCTAGTCATATATCTTTTTTCACTGTAGATTTCTAATGGACTTACCTATCTCTAGCTTATGATGTTTGGGGGATCATCGCCTCAAGGTGAAACTTGGTGGACTTACCTATCTCTAGCTGCCTCTTTAGTCATAAACCCTTAGGTTTAAATATCGCTTAAACATCTCATTATCACCCTCAATACTAGTTTACTTGCCAAACACCGGTGGACTCATACTAGTAGATACTTAAAATACCTCAAGAGGAAATATTTCTTTTACTACAACTGACGAGATTTGGTGGGTCCCCTTATTAATTGGTTTACCCCCGTTCTAAGACCTTTTAGCCAGTCTTTTCTTACCTTCATAGTTTGGCGAATTCTCTAACTATCCCATTTACCCGCATTCTTAGACACTTTGTGATCAATCTATCACACAACTTGCGGCCTAAGTCATTCAAGGACTTCACCTTCAATGTCCTAACAATTTCACTAGTCTAATGTCTTGGCGGACTTTCTGGTTTAATGTCCTAGCGAACTTTCTTTTTCTCCATAGCGCATACATGTTCGTCACTGGATGATGCCATGGCTTACATAGTGTCCTATATATCGTTTACACGATGTCGCCCCGAAGGACCTGTCGATAACAATTGTACGATGTCGCTCGATAGAGTTGATAGAACGTTGTCACGGTGTTGTTCTAGCGAGCTTGTAGATACCATTTCACAATGCCGCCAAACTCCCTTATATCCCCTTATAAATTCGTCCATTCCTCCATTCCACCAATTATTCCTATCTTCTTCTAACCCGTCAAGGTAAATTCCCTATATACTCCACAGACAATATAAACATGTATTTCATACTATTCATTATGCTAGTTACTTTAACATATAGTACTTCATTCATCTGTTCATCAATTCATAACCATATAATAGTCAACAAATAAACTTGCAAGAGTACACACTCACAATATTAGATATACATAGCTTACTAATCCCTCATGTTCATACACAATCATGGTCTTAGATGACTTAGAGAAAACACGAGTGTGGTTCAAGCATGCAACACAACATCATTGGTCAGCCGAAAATAGAGCACAGAAACTCACCTTGCTTCGTTTATCCTTGTCAACTCAACTCTTCCAAACACTAGAGCCTCTTTCATCCTACCATCTAAGCATGAAAACCATTTTTTAGTGAAATCGAATGTATTTCAAACCCTAAAGCCCAAAACCTAGTTTACAGAAACTTATTAGGAACAAACCAGTTTATAGAAACTTACTAGTAACGAGCCCAGAAAGATAAAAAAGCTTACCAGTTTCTCATTTTCTCTACTTCCAAACATCAATTCTCACGACTTTTGCCTATTCTGAACGCTCCTAAATTCTCCTCTTCTTTGGAACAACTGAAGAAAAGATAATGCAGATGAGAGAAAGCTATAAACAAGATTGAGAAAAATTCCTTTTGCACGAATGTCCATTCTCTTCCAAATATATAACTCCCATACATGGTCTCCCAACCTCTATTAGCCTATCACTGGTAATCATTGTGTCTCCCACTTATGGAACCATTCGGTTCCATCTTAACCAAACCAGAATTGAAACCCAACTAATTATTCATCAAGCACTAAAATTTTTAAATTTCCCAGTAGAGTCTACCAACTTCAGTTTCTATTCAACCGGCTCCCCGCCACTTCATTAAATTTAGGTCCTTAAAAGAACCGGGTGTGACAACTTTACACTTAAACTTAAACAAGGTTCAAGAGCTAGTAAAAAGAAATAAAAAATTGTGTCACGTAGGCCAAAACAACACATATGGCAATGCGTGCTTTTATCTTTGGCGGCACATTTCATCATCAAAATAATGATATTTTGACAAATAATTTTACAACCATGTATGGATACTTAGTCTTGGCTTTTGTTTTAGGAAATTATGCTACCTAACGTGAAACAAGTAGCATCATCGTTTCACTTAATATTTTTTTTAGTAAGATAACTAACTATTATTTAGATTAGTTGTTGTAACACCTCTATACCCGATCCGACCTTTGGAACCCTATATGGGAATATTACATTTGGTGCCAAAATAATCATGGCTAATCACAAGGTACTTTGAACATTAAACGATGAAATTTTCATTTAATCAATCCGATAATACTATTCTAGAAGTTTAGGAACATTATTGATTAATTGAGTATGTTTAGAAATGAATTACATATGATTTTCAATCAATACAGGGGACAAGTATCGACACTAAAACATAAGGTATCAATACCTATATAAAAATATCTATACCTCTGATGAATATCGATGCTAAAATAACAATCTAGAACTCCAAATTTTCAAAATTTTGGTTAAAGTACCAATACCTTAAGCTTAAGTATCAATGCCTATCCTTCAATATTGATACCAAAATCATTATCGATACCAAAATTGCTTTTTGTTTAAAAATTTTTTTATTTTAGGGCCCATGTATCGATAGCTTACCCCAGGTATCAATATGATGCGATTTCTCAAACTTAAATAGTTTGGAAATTAGCTTGAATGGGTTGAATCATCTTGAAATGGTTCAACGGTTGGAAACCTCGACCCGTAGAAGTTGCAAATAAAGAACCTTAGCTATATGAAAGCTAATACCCGCTTAACTTTAGAACCTACTAAAACCTTGGTATAAGTGAAGTCGCCACACCCCAAGATGGTGAACGAAGTGATAAGACAATGAACGCCACAACCTTAGAAAGGTTGATAAGTTCGGTTTAGTTCGGTTAAGAACAAGAGAGAAAATTTCCACAAATATATTGTTTAATTCATAAATGTTATCCCATGAGTAATCAAACCCATCAAAGGTTTCATCATTTACTTGAATGACTTAGACCACATTTGAATTTGAAATTGGACCACGATCAGATTGGGCTTGATCCCAAAGTCTCTTCATCAGCCTATTAAGAGCCTCATTAAAATGTTTAGCTCGGGCCCTCGTAATTGGCCTAAATGGTAAATACAATGGATCGGTTAAGGCTTTAGTTGCTTCTTGTGAGTTTAGGTTTTGAGGATTCGGCCCACTTCCATCTTGCTTTAGCTTTTTAAAATTGGAGTTGGGCTTGGTGCTTGGGCTCACATCCTTCTCTCCCCCTTTAAAAGGATTTTCCCTCAAATGCCAATCTACGTCAAAAAGAGATATATCAGATACATTCAAAGTTGCGCTCACATTATATTCCCCGAGAGGGTCTATTTTGTAACCGTTATCATTGATCCTCTCAAGCACTTGGAATGGTCCATCGCCTCGAGGAAGTAGCTTGGACTTACGCTGAGTCAGAAACCTTTCTTTCCTCATGTGCACCCCAACCCAATATCTAGGTTCGAACACAACTTTTTGCGATTCTTATTTACTTGGCATACATATTGCTCCATTCTTTTCTCGATTTGATCCCGTGCCTTTTAGTGAAGTTTCTTTACAAATTCAACCTTTTTCTTACCATTCAAATTAGTGTGTTCACTTGTAGGTAAGGGAATCAAATCTAATGGGGTTAAAGAATTAGACCCATACACAACTTCAAATGGTGAACACGTTATAGCAGAATGAATGGCGCGATTATACCCAAACTCAACGTGAGGCAAACAATCCTTCAAAGTTTTTAAATTCTTTCAAATGATCCTCACAGATTTGTTTCAGAGTCAATAGAACAAGGGTGACATTCCATTGGTTGTATGTGGAACTATATTAGTTCAAGAAACTGTCATGTATAACTCGTCGATCATATTACCACGATCGACCCGAAAGGATAAGGCCAGCTTGCATGGGCACTACGTCGCACAAGATTTGATCATGGTACTTCCTAATGGATATAGACACCATCACTTGCTTGTGAACCTTGATTTCTCTACATTCGTTAAGCTATTGGGGTTTATAAGGCCTCCAATGGTTCATAGTGGGTAATTTTAATTTTTCCACAAGGGTGGTACTCGCAACATTCGTGCAACTTCCCCCATCAATGAGTAGGCTACACACTTTCCCACGAACAAGGCATCTTATATGAAAAATATTTTCGCATTGCTATTCATTGTTATTAACTTACATGTTTAAAGCCTTTTTTGTGACGAACATTTCTTGAGACATGATTTTCAACAAAGGATTAGAAAGCAAAATAATAAATAAGATGTATACCTCACTAATTCAAAATTCCCTCAAATCCTCTCGGAATGAAAATTCACTCCGCTCGTGTTTCACTCCAAAATTTTTGGCTTTTACCTTTTGGATGCTCTTACCACACTCGTGCCTTTTTCCACTCGCAATTTTCTCTCGTAGGCTTTTAAGAGAACTAAGAGAACTTTTTCAAACCTTCGAAAATAGTGGCTTAGAAATTGGCTTGGTGATTCACAAGTGCTTGCAATAAGAAACACATGTTAGAATGTTCACAAAAATGATTGAAAATACTTGAAATGCTCGGAATTATATCAACTTGATAACAAGAACAGAAGCTAAATTTTTTTTCACAAAATTATTGCTAACACCAAATGATGTAAAATGGGTTAAAATGGTATTTTAGGGGTATAAAGGTAAAATAGTACATTTTTTGCTCAAAACATATTTGATTGCGTAAAATTTCACCGAATGGTGTAAAATAGGCTCCAAAATATGGAATGGATGAAATTTCTACATGAGGGTTCCCAAACTTTTTTTTCTGAATCTTAAATCGTCTTTTTGCTCTTTTTTTCACTTTGTGATTATTTTTTCACGAATTTTTTTTAAACACGAAATAAAAGGATAGATGCAAACCTAATTTCAAGATTCCTAAGCTCTAATAACAAATGATACGATTTCCCAAACTTGGATAGTTTGGAAAATAGCTCGAATGGGTTAGATTGTCTTGGAATGGTTCAACGAATGGAAACTTCGACCTGTAGTAGTTGTAGCTAAAGAACCTTAGCTATATTAAAGCTAAGACCAGGTCAACATCTCGAACCTACTAGGACCTTGGTATAAGTGAAGTCGCCACACCCCGGGATGTTGAACAGAGTGATAAGACAATGAACGCCACAAACTTAGAAAGTTTGATAAGTTCGGTTTAGTTCAATTAAGAACTAGAGAGAAAGTTCTCACAAATGTATTGTTAAATTCAAAAATGTTGTCCCATGATTAATTAAACCCATCAAAGGTTTCATCCTTTGCTTGAATGACTTGGACCACACTTGAATTTGAACTTGGCCCACAATCAAATTGATCTTGATCCTAAAATCTCTTCATCAGCCATTTAAGAGCCTCCTTAAAACGTTTAGCTCGGGCTCTCGTTATTGGCCTAGCTAGTAAATACAAGGGATTGTTATTGGCCCACTTCCATCTTACTTCAGCTTATCAGAATTGGATTTGGGCTTGGTGCTTGGGCTCACATCGCAATACCTTGGGTTAAAATGAGGCAAAAATAGTTGGAAAAATTGCTAAAACCCCCTGTATTGATTCAAAACTGTCCAACACTTCAAAACCAATCCAATTAGCCTCAAAATCAATAAAATTCATCACAATAGCCATATAATAACATCATATATGCATGCATATGTTAAACCTTTATAAATTCATTTCCAATACTAACAAAATATATCATTAGATCACCAAAGTAACAAGATTTTCAAAGTTTGCATTTTAGTCCATCTAACATTGACCTATACCAAGAACCTATGTACATGTCATACTAACCCCAAAATTCTTACATAAAATCTTGTCACTTGGAGTGGTGATGAGATAGGATGCACTTGACCATGATATTAGCCTGACGGGATCTACTGTACCTACACATTAGAAGATTAACGCGATAAGTCTGTGAAGACTTAGTAAGTACTTAAAGATTTTCAAAATATACTACTAATAAAATTAAATTATATTCATTATATATGCAAATACCTCATCAATTTAGTTCTTGAAGTTTAATATTTTCAAAAATATAGTTCTTTCCATTACTTACCGTGACCCATTAATTAATAATAGTTGAATTACGATATTGTAGCCTAATGTAAACTAGTTAAACACTTAGGATATAAGGATATGAATCGATAATGCATTGTTAATACATATCATATATCACAAAGCACATAGTGAAAATAATGATAAACACCAAAGTGCAAAATAATATCGAGAAGCACTGAAGTGTAAATTTTAAAACGATAAGCACCGTAGTGCGAAATAATACAATAAGCATGTTAATTTTCCTTAATGGCATGCCATCAATATCCTAATAGTTTGGGACTCGTCTACATCAGCTTCTCTTATTATTAAAATTTTACATTCATTCGCTTGACATAAATAATACAACTTTGTACCTTTTTACGATTTAGTCCTTATCACAATAATAGCACTAAAACTTGTAAATTCTCTTCACTTTTATCACATACAACACAATAATTTTTTACATTACTTCATCTAAGCCCACTTTCCACATATTCACAATATCATAACATATTTTAATTTCTTTTGATTTAGTCCCCTTTTTCACGATCACCACAATTTATCATATAATGGTACACCAAAACCACAATTTATAACATTTACATTATTTACCTCTACTAAATACTTCACATAAA
>CM025145.1:22345176-22357404 GCA_013467495.1 Gossypium gossypioides
AATGGCATGTATAGGTTAAATGTTACCATTGATGGCAATTTAATGTTGGTTGAAATTAGCCATTGGAATTGCTATTAAATGATATGTTTTGATATGTAAATAGTCTTAATATGCTTGATAAGTATGTTTAAAGGGGTGTATGAGGAAAATCATATAAGTATATTGAATATTAGTTTATTATAGTGTATTTGGTAAAACATGTTTATAAGTATTAGGCTATCTCGAGCTACTCCCACAGTTGGCACCTCATAGGATTTTACCGTCTTGATCTTCTTATTCAATTTCCTAATCAGGAGACCAAGTTCCCTTGCAACTTTTTTTTGATATGAACAAGTTCGATGCTCCTGTATCAACAAGAGCACTCCTCCTCTGGCCTGCAGTGTTGATGTCTACAAACATCAACCCTTCCCTGCCATTCCTCTTTGTAGGAGTGAGTACCATCGAATTAATCATCGATGTCTTTTTCTCAATAGGCTTTACTTCCTCTGGCTCATCATTCCTTTTGATAGCCAAAAACATTGATTTCTTTGGAAATTTTCGCGCCATGTGTTGTCTTTGACAAATGAAGCATTTTATCCTCTTTCCCTTGTCCTTTGGGTTGTTGGATCTCCACTTAACATTTCATGGTTTCTCATTGCCACTAGTGCTATCGGTACTGTTGGCATCGATGCTATGTCCTTCTTCATATTTCTCGTGGTTTGGGAACATCCATTGCTTGTTGCTTCTTTCTCGAAGTCAACATCACATTACTCAAAGTATCTTTGTAAATCGTGAGCTCCCTTTTAAGCTCTGCGATTTTCTCATTCATGGCTAACTTTCTGCCAGCTTTTCTGTAGTGGAATTCTGTACTCCATTCATCATTTCCACATTGGAACCGAGAGAATCCAACACAAATTCTCTGAATTGCTCCTCCATTGATTCAAACCCATCTGTGCGTCCCTCGACCAACTCGAGCGTCTCATTCATGTCGCCCATAGACTCCTGAAGATTGACCACTCGATTTACCAAAATTGACAACATGTCCCTTGATCGACTTACCTTTCTGGCCTTCCCTCAGGTCTTCATTGGCTCATTCTGATCAGTAACTTCTTTCGACATTCTGATGGTGCCTTCGCAACCAAAGCTCGGGTACCACTTATCACGGGGCTAGAACTTTCATCTTGCGTTTCATACGACCTTAGGCGTTCATTCGATGCAAACACGTCTAAGTCAGCCTAACCACCAAACAGTTGAGGATTCACAAAGAATTCCTCCAAGGCACCAATTTATATAGCGGAAGCAACTAAGCCAAAAGAAGGCTCAAAAGAACAGAAAGCCATAAAAAACTATGCATGAGAGGTGTTTGAGTAAATGCTCTCAATTGTATTACTTTCTCTCAAAGAATATAAGAAAGAATGAAAGAATGAAGTGAGTTACAAGTGACGGGAAAGCTCTCTATTTATAGTTGAGCTCCCCTAAAACTGACAGTCTAGATCAAGTTACATTGATGGATAAGATTAACCTATCCCTTAAATCTAGGGATTTACAAGATTACATGATCAAATCAAATATAATCTTACAAGATATGATTCCTGTCAATCTTCTTAGATTAGTTCCCATATTTACCAAGGTAGCCTATGTTGTCATATCTTCATCATTGGCCCACCCAGGCTTCAATCTGACAGGTTTCTCCAACAACTTTTTGAATCGGGCTAGTTTTTGTGGGCCAAATGACCCCCATTTCAATGATAGACCTCCATGGGATGCATTGTGTGCGATGGTCATGGGATATGAACTACAGCCCGTGACACAAGCACCATAGTGGGGGCGTAATGTATCGCCCAAAGATTGACTTTTAACTTGTTGCATGTGGTAATTAAACACAAAATTTATAAATAATTAAATTATTGAACATGAACTCCACGTGTTTTCCACATGTAAAGTAGGATTTTAATTTGTCGTAGTTTAATTTTTGGACTTAGTATAGTAAACTTTTGATGATTGGGAGGAAAGAATGACATTTTTGTGTGTTTTTGGGATGTTTTCCAATGATGTCACGATGTTCAATAGGGGATATCGCGACATTGTCAACAGTGTTTAATTGGGCCAAAAGTCTTTTGGATATTGTGACACCCACCCCTGGATGTGGCAATATCCCTAAAATTTTAAAAAATTAAAAGGTTGGTCAACACACAGTGGTATCGTGACATCGCCCCATTGGTGTTGCAATTTCGTTCACAAACTTGAAATGGGAATGGTCCAAAACTAGGAGGTATCGCAATATCCACCCATGGGTATCACGATAAATCGGGTTAGGCAATACCCATTTCGTGTATTGTGATCCACGTGTTTTAAAGGCTTTTATGCCTCTAAACACCTCAAAATACCTTATTTCCCCCCCTTTTTTTTCAATTTTCATATTTTTCTCTCAATTTCTTCTTAAATCTCTCTCCATTCTTTTCTCAAAATTTGTTATATTTTTCTATTTCGTTTGTTTTCTCTTCATTTTGTAGGTTTTCTCATTTTTTTTTGGAACAATAGTGCTCCATCAATTGAAACCACTTTATCATTGCCATCAACATACTTTTACGGTTCAAGCTTTCTTTTTTTTTTTTCATTGCACTTGTTATTTGTGTTTATATTTTTGTTATTTTTATTTTAGTGTTGATTTGGTTGTGGTTAGTTGGTTAGATTATTTTTGTTGTTAACTGCTTGATTAAATAAGAAGTTAGTAAAATGTCACCCCATCAAAACAAGCGAACTAGGTCCCAACCTGAGGCACCTCCGCCATCCCCACCGCTAATGGTGGCTAGAAACACAAAAATATATAGACTTTTTCAGCACATTTTGAGCCCGAATTCATGTAGTTTCGTAGTAAATTTGGTCGAAATTCACACTTTAATTATAAAATAATTAATTTGCACTTAACTATTAACATATTAAATTTTAATTATTTTTATAATAAAATTTCACAAATTTGGTTTATTTTCAACAATTTTGCACAAAATGTGAAAATTGGCTCGACAGACACCTCGAAAGGCTTGAACCGTCAGAGAAACTGTTGCGTTGAGTGAACCAAGGGCAAGATTAAATATTTTTTCTAGCCAAGTTCAGTCCAAATGATGATCATTTTTATATACTTTATATTTAATTTTTCTCCAAAGATAAATTGGATTAAAAATTAATATAAAGCCTGAATGAGAAAGTTGCCCAATGTGCTAAGCATTGAAGACTAATCTAATAGTTGTTATGAACATGCCTATGAATATTTGTTGTGTTTTTATTCTAAATTTAATTAACATGGCTTAAATTTAATTCGTGTTAGGTTGATTGCATTTCATCTACTTAAGTTATTAAAATCATGTTAGTGTTGTTATAGGACTTGGTAAATTGTTTGATTAAGTAAAATCATGATTATGTTATACTTGCATTATAATTGTAAAGTAACTAATGGATTAATTATTAATCGTATTTAAATTGTAATTAATTGACACAATACTTAATCAGTGCATGTTTAATCTTCTAAGGTAGTTGAGTGTTAAATTAGCAATGGTATTAAACAGTACATTAGCCTTGCATAAATTGAAAGAGTATTGTGATTAAACTGTTTCAATGTAGGAATATATTGTTACCTCATTTAATGTTTTACTTGCTTATTAAAATTGATTAATTGTTTGAATTGGCATAGTAATGTGTTATAGTTAACAAATTACCAAGTTGCCGTGAATTTATTTGTAACAACATGAACATTGTTTTAGTAATATTAAGTTAAGAAATGTAATTGATCTAGCACAATTATGTTATATTGATTAAACTTATTTTCAGAAATCGTGCTTTGAAATTTTTACATTTTAATTTTTCTTAGTTAATTTACTTAGTTAAAATCTAGTTTAATTACACCCTTTTTCAAAACAAAATATTTTCCTTCACCAAAGTGTTTTTAATTGCATTTCATAAATATTTCTTTACACAGTCCCTGTGGGTACGATAACTCGACATTTTACTTGTCACGTTATTACTTGTTGCGATTGTGTACACTTGCACATTTCTATTGTTCCAGTGGCATCGGAGTGTTTTAAAAAAAAGAGGTGGAAAAATATTTTTTATCCATCCAAGGTCGCACGGTCATTCTTGAACGTGGGTTTGACCCATCTGCCTCTCTATGCGATGAAGTTTGGGACCTAGTCCGTTATCATAGGTGGTTCAATTTTTGCCTCATTCCTAAATCAATCGCAACCATCCCCATTGTTTTATAATTTTATGTCAATTTAAAGGTTTACATGGGAGATCGTGTGTGAGTTTAGGATGCACGTATTGGCATTTCCCCTAGTTCTATATGTGAGCACTATAGCGTCCCATGGTATAGAAAGGATGATATAGAGGAAATGGACCTCGAGTTTTATAAAAACGTTGATATGGACGTCATACTTGCCTACCTAACAGAAGGTAAGGGGAATGGAAACAAGAGTAATACAAGAACTTTCCACTCTCATTTAATCAAGCAATAATGTTTCCTCTTGCTAAATTATAAATGCAATTCATATCGACCCGTGTTAGTCCCCTGCTCAATACTAACACGGTTAATGTCTTTCGAGTAGTGTTATTATTTTTCATTTTACAGCAAAAGTGGGTTTGCCTCGACACGTGGATCAATAGAGAACCATACCAAGATGACTTTGAGGTGACATTTGCACTTGAACGCCCCTCCACAACGGGTTTAGTCATCCGAGACCTTAAACCACTGACGCACCATTCGTATAAAAGGTCGGTGGTGAAGGGTAAGGGGAAAGGAATAGTTGGATCAGCGCAATGATCCAAATCTGAAGAGTAGTTACATGGTTACACATTTTTATTTTTTTTTATCTGTGCGACATGTAAATTAAATAAATGACTGAACTATTTTTGGATTTGTTTTTGTTTCTTTTTATTTTCATTTTTTTCTTATTAGTTGTTTGCTTTAGTTTTTGTTTGTTTGTTGTCTGATCTGCAACCACTTATGACAAGAGCTACATAACATTTTCAAGCTTTAACGAAGAGATGAACGACCCGAGCTAGCCTGACGCTCCATCTAGGGAAGTTCGGTAACCTCCTAACCTTTAGTTGGGAACACATTGGGGACAATGTGTAGCTTGAGTGTGGAGGGATGCATATAGTCTTCATTTTTCATTTTTTGGTTTGTTTTTCGTCTTTATTTTTCGCTTTTACACATCTTTCAAAAATATTTTTTTTCTTTTATTTCCTTGAAAATTTTTTTGTTGTTATTTGCACAGTGCTTGAACAATAATTGGGAATTAGGCCATTAGTTGTAAATATAGAATAAGTATTTTGCATTACCAAGTATGTAAATTTTGATTGATACTTGATAATTTGATGTTCTTAATTGTAGATGAATTAGTTCGATTACTTAATTTGTATAATAGATTAGAGACAATCACTTTTAATGAAAATATACAAAGTGTGTCATAGGATGAATGAAGTGGTTGGATCCTTGTAGATAAATAAATTGAATTGTTAATTCTTCATTTGAATAGATGTATGGGTTATTGAAATTGTGTTTTGTGAATATTTCGGGATAGACCTTAGGCATATTTTAATTTAGCCTAGAGTGTAAAAGCTTTACCTTTTGCTATATACCACTAGTTCCCATATCTTGAGCCTCAAGTATCCTTTTTTTTATTAAGCCTTAATACGGAAGCCTTAAGCCTAAACGAGTTGAGAACTCAACTCTTCACTGTCCCTTACGCTAAAATGCACTATGTAATGGATGTCGGGCCATGGACATTGAGGGTTAGGTAGAGACGTTATGGTGGCTTTTTAAGCGATAAAAGAAAAAGAAGAGACTACGCAATATAGTACAGATAGAACCATGCTAAGTAGAATATAAAGCAAAAAGGAAAAAAATACAAAAAGAGAAATGTTGAGTGAATAAAAGCAATGTGAGTGAAAAAATGCAAAACGAAAAAAGTAAAAATGAGCTTAAACAAAATCAAAGTAGAGCTCGGAAAGAAAACCATTCATGTAATAATGTATTAACACTTGTTAGTTTTGTATGTCCTAATACTGCTTAGTATTTTCTAAAATGTCGGATAAATAAGATAGGTGAGAGAAGGAGAAATAGAGAGGCGAGTGGTAAATAAATTGGGGACCAAGGGGAAACAATGTGATGCGTTTAACCATTTCTATTGCTTGAAACCATTTTGAGATGACTTTTGTTTGAACTTTGAACCGTCCTAAGCCTAGAAAACCTTTGGGACCCAAATAATTCACTAACACAATAATTCTTGAATCACTTGCATTTTTCCGGATGAAAATGACTAATCCTTTTTAGATATTTATGAGTGATCCACATAATTCATTTTGATGGACAAGATTTTTCCATACATACATTTTAACTGCCTCTATATTTATTAGCACCTTAATTTATCAAACTAATTGTATTTGCATTAAGAATACCCAAGTTAGCTAGATATCACTCTTAAGTTGCATGTGAGGTAGTTCTCGTACAAGTTTGATGTTTTCCTACCATGTGACCTAATTGTCTGATTTAGTTTAAGGGTCATCTTTTTGCATGTTTTGTGTGTTTTCTTGAGGACAAGCAAAGAGTTAAGTGTGGGGGAGTTTAATCTACCGTAATTTGATATGTCAAATTAAGCTTTCCTGTTAGACTTAAAGAGCTTCTTTTTGGGTAATTTGTGTCTTTTTCATAGTTTTAGTAGTTTTTAGGTTTTCAATTGAATAAGTGTAAATGTCTCGTTGTACTCGTTTTTGTGATCCAAATTGGCCAATTGTGCCACTAGGGGCCCTAAAGTTCGATTGAGTGTTGTAGGTACTTGATGGAGGCCTGAAATCGTACAAAAACATCACCAAAGAAAAAAGGCATCACTGAAACACACCTATACTTAGTCCGACCATATAGACCCGGTATAAGACTATTACATTTGGTGCCAAAGCGATTTTAGCTAGACACTGTGTAATTTAAAATTTTACCTATAGTGTTTTAACTCATTTAACCCAACAATTATTATTATAAACATCTGGGGTCATTAATGGATGTTCGATTGTGTTTGAAAGTGATTTTAAAATTATTTTTACTCAAAACAGAAGTTAAGTATCGATACTTAAACAAAAAGTATTGATATCTTATAAAAGGTATCTATACCTCTGCACAAAATCGATACCAAAATAACATTATGGAACTCCAAAAATTCAAATTTTGAAGAAGGTATCGATACCTTCAACCTAGGTATCGATACCTTGCCTTTGAAATCGATACCAAGTGAGATATCGATACCAAAATTACATTTTGTTTTGAAAATTTAAAGTTTCAAAGCCTAGATATCGATACCTTGGGTAAATTTTGATAAAAACAGTTGAAAATTTGCTAAAAATCCATGCAAAGTTTTGGATTCTTTACAACACAAAAACCATTGCAAAGTGCCTTAAGGCAATTCAAAACAACTCCAATTCAACCAAATTATCACATTATCAAACAACAATTGCAAGCATGACTATCAATAATTCATTTCATATAGAACCCAAAAATTTCAATTTAAAATACCAAAATAGATAAAGTTTTAGGACTTTGCATTTTAGTCCCTAACACTTGGGAACACATTTGGTCCACATATGTACATGCCATTTTAACTCAAAATATAATACCTAATCTTGTAGCTCTTGGAGATGTGATAAAATGAGAGATTTCCTAGCTCGACTCTAGCTCTTCAAGTCTAGCAGTACCTACGCGTTGAAATAAATGCGTTAAGCCGATGAATGCTTAGTAAGCACTACAAGGTAATCATTAGGTAAATGAATCATACCATAATGTTTAAATTTATCAATTAATGCATATTTACATACATGCAAATTCTATAACTACACCTCACTTTAACAAAATTTAACTTCCTTTCATAGTTACTAAACTTACCACAGCACTTTGATGTCTCACTTTTGTTCACATTTCATATCATTAACCCATAATAGACTTTTATAGAACCTACCGGATATATGGAACAAATACAGAGGTGCATTATTATGCACTAATGAGCATAGAGCACTAAGGTGCTATACAGAGAGCATGAATATGTAAATGGAAAGCACGCTAAGGTCCCTTAATGGCATGTCACTAATATCCAAGTAGTTCTAAATTCTTTCTACTTAGGGCATTAAAACAAAATTTAGTATAAATTTCTCATAATAAATATATGTCTTGAAAAATATTTCACATTTTCCCTATTTCACAATTCAGTCCTTAATAAATAAACCACATGTATAATACCTTTTTTCACACATATATTTCTTTCATAACATCATTAGTATTCAAACAATTATATCATCTCATATTCTTCACCTACACTTTTCTTTATATATTTCATAATTTCACAATTTAATCATTTGTTTAATATTTATATATTTATTTTACATTTCTATCATAAATAATTTCTATACTAAAATAATGAACATTTAAAGAAAATAAATTTAAATCATTGTAGTACTTACAATAAAATAGTTGAGATGATGTATTTTCTCCTCTTCTCACTCCTTGGCCTTTTGTTTCACTTTTTCTTTAATTTGATCTTTTCCCTTTTTTTTCTTTTTCTTCAATTTCATTTATAAGTTAAAACTAAAATCAAATAACTTTTCTATGTTAGATTATGAAAATAAACATGTATGACATGATAATTTCTTCATCTCTTACCTTAACTCCTTGAAAACCCAAAACCCTAACTTTTGTTTTTTCTCTCCTTTAACACATCTATGGGGGTTCTCTGATGAGATTAAGATGCTCACTAGCCTTCTTTATAGTTTTTACAAAAGAAATACCAAAGAAAAAGGAAGGTTTTGAGCTTGGTTTGATCAACAATGGAGGAAGGATGTAAAGGGAATAAAAACAAAAGATGGGTAAAAATAGATATGGAAGTGAAGCTAGGCTTGGTGAAAAGATGATAACTTTTCTTTTTTTTTTCTCTCACTTTCTACACCATTCCATAAAAATATCTTATCATTTTTTTATTAAAAAGGTCAAATTGCTAATAAGTCCTTAAGCCATCCATCTTTTCACTTTTTCCCTAATCATTATGTCTAAAAATATCTACTTGGCTAATTACCATCTTATCCTTCTTCATCTTTTATAATTCCTTGGATGACTCATAACTATCTTTAAGAAAAATTTCTTCTTAGTTCTCCCTCCCTTTCCACTACTACTATGTGTCTCATAATTTTTTTTTTAGTTTTCCTACTTTAGCCACAACAATTTCTCTACTTTTTCAATTTAGTTAATACATCTATGTAAAATTTTCCTATCTAAGGAGTATTTTCTAATCTCATATCTGGTCTAAATACTTCCTAATTTAATACTCAAAATGTAACGCCCCTAACCCGTCTCTGACATCAGATTAGAGGTACAGAGCATTACTGTATAAATCAAAACAATAATGACAATTAACGATAAATATGTAAAACTCATTATGAACTTAACAAAAATATACACTTGGGCCTTAAACAGAGCCTTCGGGGCCCTAAAAATAGTTTAGAAACAAATCAGGACTCATCTGAAATAATTAAGGAAATTTGGGAAAGAGTTGAAAACTTTGAAAATAAGGGTCACACAGTCGTGTGGCCAGGCCGTGTGACATAGCCCAGACTCAATCTAAACAAGGTCATAATGCCACATCTCAAGCATAAAACATACTCAATTTAGCTATTTAATGACATCAATTATACCCATTCACTTTTAATCATAAACATGCCAAGAAGACCATATGTTATAAGTACTTAAAAGAGATCAAAATACTTAAACTTGCCAAGCACAATATGTCCATCAAACAAAAATATATACCCAAAGGCATATACATACCAAATTGACCATTAACTCATTCAAAAACTACCATAATATAAAATCCTATACATGCCATTTACAACCTAGGCCAAAATAACCCAAAAACTACCGAAGTGACTACTAGATAGTGTGATAGATCTCTGACAAGCTTCCAACCGATCGAGCTTCTGATAATCTATAAACAAAAGAAAGTAACTACGTAAGCAACTAGTGCTTAGTAAGCTCGTATAAATTCAAACATAACTTACCCTTATTAAGCTCAATTTATAAAGTGTGTATAACATCTTTACCATACTCATAAGCTTAATACAATCCTATAAACACCATTAAACTCACAAATTAGTAAGCTTATGTATAATGCATATAGAAAATCAACCTTTTCACCAATGAATCTTCATAAACATGGCATTCATCACATAATCATTTAGTTCTCATCAATTTATTTACATTCATCCAAATTTAACTTTCATGAGTATATGAGCAATTTTCTATTTGATCACATGCCTTACCATTTACCTTTACTTACCCGTTGAACCATCTAGGATTACATCGGATACTCGGGAATGCTCACACATAGTGTGCCTTTCCATATAACCATAACCTTTCTTTTCAATAGTGCTAACACGAGCTGTGAAATGGGCCTGCTCACACGAGTTGTGGGTCGGAATGTTATCTACACCATGCTGCTCACATGAGCTGTGGAGAATCCGCAACAAATGTAGGACCTCAGCCATCGATAGGACATTCAAGACCAGCACCCGAAACATGAAATCCCTAATGACATGTCATTTGTATCCTAAGAATTCTTAAGGTTCAAACGGGATCATTCCATCCGTTAATTACTCAAAACATCGATCTATTTATATATTCAAGTCAATTTGCAACCAATATAATATAACGAATAATCAATCAAGCTATCAATAATAAAATTATAATTCATACGAACTTACCTTAATAACCATGATCGTGAAAGTAGAGTTGGAGATTAATCCAAAGCTTTTGTCTTTCCTCGATTTAAGTTCAGTTGTTGTTTATCTTGATCTAAATAGATAATTTCATTTAATTAAGTACTTCAAATAACTTCAAGTATTCAATTCAATCAATAATTCACATTATCATAAAATTACAAATTTACCCCTCATATTTTAACTTTTTCACAAATTAGTCCTTAAGCTCATGACTTGAAATTTAACAATTTTAACCTAAACCCATGTTAATCGATTCTACAAGGAATCTTGCACAGCCCATAATTACCAACATTTCACATTAAAACCAATGGATTTTGCACTTTCAACAATTTAATCCCTAATCCTAAATTCATCAAAAAGCACTTAACAAAACAAGTTTGTTTAACAACCAAGATTAATAATCCATCAATTTACATCAAAACAAATTCAAACTCAACTATGTCAATTCCCTCAACCTTTAACAGATTTGTAAATTAACCTCTAGGCTAAGTAGATTAAACTAAAACAAGCCAAAAAACACAAAAATCACTAAAAACGGGACTTGAATACACACCATGCAAGGTAAATCACCAGGACCGAAAGCTTCTCCCCTCTCTCTAATGGATAAACGGTTTTGAAGTGGAAAGATGAGGAAGATGATCACATTTAGTTTACTTTGGTTTTAATTATTAACTTACTATTTTATCCCTTTTAAAATTACATAGTTACAATAAAACCTATCCATAAACATCCACTAACGTATAATACGGTATAATTACCATTTAAACCCATTAATTTAGCACACCATAGCCATTTAACCCTTTTTACAAATAGAAACTGACTTTTGGAACTTTTATGATTTAATCCTTTGTATCTAATTAACCATTTAAACTTCAAAATTTTTTAACAAAAATTTAATACTTCCTTTAATTAACCCTATAAACATTAAATAAATATTAAAATAATAACCCACTTGTCAGAGTTGTGGTCTCGAAACCACTATTTTTGACACCACTGAAATTGGGCTGTTACACAAAATTCCTATTTGTTCTATTTCAAGAATTCTCCTCTAATTCCTGACCCGATCTATCACTTTACCTACTTCGAGTTAAAACGCAGATGTTATTATCACGACACCAAAGCATGTGAATCACGATACCCTTAACAGACCCAAAATTAAAGTAACATATAGTGGTATCGCGATATCCTCCTTGGGTATCGTAATATCCATGTGACAAGGAACACCCCATTTCAAGACTGATGATAATATTGCAATATCCAACCCTGGGTATAGCGGTATCACTGTCGTGAGGGGACAAAAAATGATGCCAGGGGTAATATTTGTCCAACCGAAGCAACAATTAGGGGAGGCCCATTCGAAAATTATAATATTTTATATTAATATTTTATTAATTTTAAATTTTTTAAAAATAAAAATAAAAATTTATTATTAATATAATAATATTA
>CM025145.1:22401602-22415885 GCA_013467495.1 Gossypium gossypioides
AAGGGGGCGAATGTTATACAATGTGGACACCAAATCTAAAATACATGATAATTTATATATAAAATTCAAAAATTTGAAAATTTCAAAAGTCCCTCCTTGAATCCATCCCTGTTCTTGATGATGTTCTCTATCATTTTGTCCTTGACATTAATGCTACATGAATATATGTTTGGTTGCAATGCAACAACTAACACTATTCTTAAAAGCATTAATTTCCTTACAATTCCATTATCATGCCAAAAACTACCTTTATAGGCCGACCTCATTCTTCCATCTAGATTACTAATGTGAATAACCCATGTAAGGATTTCATTTCTCTTATGCCATCCAAGGATGATGTGGTGTGACTTGATATTTGCTAAATACTCCTTATATTTGATTTTTTTTTTGTTACATTCTCTTTGCTTGTATGCTTCCTTGATTTGTTGGATGAAGTCCTTTGCTTCCTTTATAACTGTTATAGGTTTTGGTTTTACACCTTTATAAATGACCCTATTTTTGTAAAGCCAAATTTTTCAAAGAAAAATAGCCCTCATTTGACCTGGTTGTCGAGTCCGAGTTACATGATGCCACATTCGTTACCAAAGCAACTATGAACATCTAACATTCAATCCGAAAAATAAATCATGCAAACATAAGCATTTCCATAGTCACATTTATTAATGGTATTTTTTTTCGAGACTCAAACATGCTTCTGATAGTTCAAAAAATTAATCCAAACATGAAATAGGACCAAATAGTAAAATTTCAAAACTTTGGAACAAGTACCGATACCCTTGAAAGGTATCGATACCAAATTTAGCTTCGATGTTTGAAAAATTCATCTTAAATCAATAGGTATCAATACTTGACTTATAGTATCGATACTTCCTTACAAGTATCGATATCAAATTCTAGTATCGATACCATTTTACGATTCTATTTCTTTTGTAAAAACCAAATAAAAGTCATATGTATCGGTACCCTGCTATAAGGTATCGATACTTTAGTCTGATATCAATACTAAACTGACATTCTGTTTGTTTCAAATTTGATTTAAAATGCTAAGTATCGATACTTTTGCCAAGGTATCGATACTTCAATCCCAAAATGTCAAAATCTTTCATTTTATGCCCATTTCATGCCCAACTAATTTTGCATTCAAATTATGCCTTAGGCACACTTAAAAACCTGCACTGAAGATATCAAATTTTATACCATCTCATCACTTTCCATCAAGTCTAAACACTAAATGCAACCTAACCAGAACTTTGACTTCAAAACTTAGCTACACCACTTGCACAATTCCAATTTTCATAACGTTCATATACCAATACAAATCATCATACGTTCATCTCAATATGCATCAAACCATACCAAACTTATCCATGCCAAATTTATACTCAATTATACCAATTCAATTGTCATGTAAACATCCCAAACCATTTTTCAAGCTTACCTAATTCAACAAGGCAATTAACATGGTCAAAATCATGTTTCACTCTCAAAACTACTTAACCATAATCACTCTCATGCTATTATCATTTCATAATAGATATCCCAAAATATGCCATTCAAGCATTTTCATTCCAGCCAATTACCACACATTCTAATTTATGCATTTACCTAATTTCATGCTATAACCTTATCCAAGTCATTATATACCAAGATCATCACAAGTTACAAAAACACTTATAAACATTATATTTACATCCAAACATCTTAGACATACATGCCACAATCTAGATTCAAAATGTTCAAACATTTACCGAATGGTATAAGATAGTGTGAGCTTCAAAAGTTAATCCGACTTGACATGTTCCGCAAAACGATCTACAAGAAAAAGGGAAAGAAAACGGAATAAGCATATTGAATGCTTAGTAAGTCCATATGAAAATAACTAAACATACCTTGACATTTTAGCTAGTTTAAGTAATTGAAACACAATTGTACAAACCATGGCATTCTGTTGGCTTCCTTATGTATAGATATACAACTTCACAAAATCACCAATAGGTTAGTCCATTAATACAACAAGATCATAGTACTCAATTCATATACAAGTACAACCATACCATTTTATATCATACTATTCAACTTTTCTCATTTTGTAAACATATCAATCTAATAACTTGATATAATTTAACTTGACATAACATTTTATAATAATAAGGTGAGTTTAACGTATAACAGAGTATTATAGCATTATAACATGTAATGTACTATTCAATATATTATTGCACACATAAATTCCACGATACAATACCATTTGTATAATTTATTTTTTATATAACCATTTGAGCATGAGACTCGTATAATTTCATTGTCATTTCTCTTTTCCATTAATTTAATAGCCCGATGAATTGTAATAAATAGATTCAGATACACAGGTAACTACACCACACCAGATTTACTTGTAAGAGCTCAAACTACAACACACCAGGGCATCGAAATGTAAAGCCCGTAGGCATCATATAATCAGTATCAATACATCCCTCCACCACACCAGTATAACTTGATAATCCGCAACAATACTAATTCCGGTATAATCAGTATTATCTCTGTACCATTGCATATATCTTGTATAACGTGTAAATAAATCTATTGGCATGTCAATCGTATTCTATCCTTTAATATGTCCACTTGGGCATTTTTTTTACCATATACACACTTTTCACATTTTAAATAACAATCCATTTACAATTTAAACCTTGTAACATCATTGTATACATACTATCCAATCATATAACAATGTCACATCCATTCGATATGATGTATTTGTTCATATTTACCATTTAATTCATATTTTACGATTTATTCCATTTGATGCTAAAAAGACATTATTTACATAACAATTCAAACTAAAAGTAAAAAAATAAAATCCAAACATATCATGAATTAATAAAGTAAGTCTCATATGAACTTACTTGATAAAAACAACAACAAACAAGTTGTCAGGAACTAATCTGCAATTTTTCCTTTTCCACGATTATCCTCGATTAATTCAATTCTTGATATATAATAACTTATTTTAATTTATCAATTCCAAACATCTTATAACAGCCTATTATAAATATATATCAATTCAATTTTATTTTCTAAATGTCCTCTAAAGTTTTACATTTTATTCAATTTAGTCCCTAAAATCTAAATAGCTACAACTTTTGAATTTGAGCCTCGATTTTGAAATCGATCTTAATTTCATCCTTTTACAACCCTCTATTATCAATAATTATAGAATTTCAACATCAATTTTTAAATATTTACACTTTAGCCCCTATGTTTAAAACTAACAATTAAACTTTACAAACTAGTCATTTATCATATCTAAGCATCAAATCTAACCAAATAAAACCAATTTCATCAAGAATTCATCAATGGTAACATTTTAAAACTTTAACAGTTTTGAAAACTTTAACAATTTTGAAAACTAATGCTCGGGTTAGCTAAATCGAGCTTACACAATCTAATAATATGAAATTTACAAAAAACAAACTCGATTTAGACTTACATAAAATGATCACATGTGGAGCATTCAACAATGGCTATTGTTCTTTCTTTTTGTTGGTGTTTTTGGTGGAGAAAGTGTAACGCCCCAAAATAGGGCTTAAGAGTTTTAGGGGTATTTTAGGAATTTTAGCCTTAGAGTGTTCAAAATTTTTGCGACATGGCATATCAGTAATGTTTTCGATTATGGTTTTTAGAAAATCAAATCAAATTTTGAAAAAGTGTTTTAGAAACCTTTAATTTTGAAAATAAGGACTGTTTTGTAAAAGGGTCAAATTAGAAGTAGTTATAAAGAAATAATACCAAAGTTTTAAAATTAACCTATTTTCCCCCTTCATCTCTATAAAACCCACGTTAGATTTCTCCCATTCTTTTTTGTTGTCGTCTCTTGCTTTCCCAAGCTCTTCTCATTCAAGTTTTGATTCTTAAGCTTTATTCGTTTGATTTCTATCATCCTCCTAGTCATAAACCTCCATAGAAATTAAGAGAAACACCCAAAAACACTATAGTTTTCTCTATCGTCAAGCTTTCAGGTTTTTTTCATATTTTTGATCAAACGCTTGGATTTTATTTTACTAAGGTGACAAATCATTTTCTTATTAGTTTTTAATGTTATTTAGTCTTAAAACCCGAGTTTATAGTTATTGAATCACATGTTTTAAATAAAAGCCGAAAGTTGGGTCGTTAATGGTGAATTTTGGGATTTTGGGTAAAAATATGGTTTCAAATTGTTTTTAAATAAATTTTGACATGATTAGAAGGTTTTTAAACTTGCTTTAAAGTTTCTTTAAAGATTTCTAACGTTTTAATAAATTTTCAGAAAATAGCATAAAACATGTTGAAAAAGTCGATACCACGAATTGTGTAATTTTATATAGTTTAAAGGTTGGAAATTAGTCATAGGTGAATTGTAAGATGAATGGACTTGGTTTTAGGCGAAAAGACTAAGCATGGACCGAGATATTCAAATTTAAAGTTTGCTATGTGAAAGGTTTCGGTTACATGAGGCTTATGTTTTTTATTGCTTGTGGTGAGTCATTGACTAATTTTTGAATGTATTGTTGTATAATTTATTGTGTTAAAACTTCTGATTCTTTAGACCATTTACAAGTTAGGAAAGACTAGTTGAGCTTTCGGCTTCTCGGTGAAAGCGTATTGGTGAGTGTTTGGAATAATTGATTGTGGACATGATTCAATGCATTATTTGGGAATTTAGTAGTAGCCTAAATCCCTACTCTAAATTTCGAGTGTAACCTTTCTTAGACCTATGTTATCTTGTGAATTATGTACTTATGTGTTTGTGAATATGTGAATTGAGATGAGATGCTATAGCATGTGATATATGGTTATGATAACTGTTGTAAAAGTGAAAATGTGTACATGTTATGTATATGTTAAATGTTAGTGACAGTGTTTTGCTAAAAATACAAATATGCAGTGATAGTGCACGGATAATCGGTAAGTGATATATGTTTGATTTAAGATATTTTGGCCTTGTGATCTTGAAACCGTTGGATATAGTTGGCATGCCATAGGATTGTGAGTAATCGCCTATATATACAGTGATTTTGGGCATTGAGGCCCTAAGACATGTTGGAGGGATAAGATAATGTGAACTAAGCTCCATTCAATGGGACATGTTAGGGGAAACAAGGAGAATGTTAGCTATATGCTTCACTTATGGGATATGTTCGACTATATGAGCCATTTGGTGTGATTGGAGATCCGTGTATCCGATATGTAGTGATAGTGCCCACTTTATGTTTCATACCTCAAGTGCCAATTTATTGTTATACGTGATTGTGTGAAATGGGATACATGATTAATGGAATATGTGTTATGTGATATATGCTTGAATGAATATTAAAATGCTATGTAGATGAACTAATAGATAATACATGAATAGGTATTATATGACACTTGACATAAGAACATTGTATTTGTATATATATATGGTTGTGTTGTGGATGGATGATGACATGTTTGCGTAGTGATTATTCTAATCATTCACTGAGCTTGTTTAAACTCACCCACTCTTTTCAATATATACAGATTAGTGATGTTTCAGTGTGGGCGGTGTGGTTTTCCGAGGGAGTGATCCAAAGAAGACTTGTTAGTATTTTGTAGGTGTTCATTATCTATTTACATTTTAGGGAATAAGGCAATGTGGTAGACCTATTTACAACCATGTTAGTTCTGAACATTTTATTGGTTATTGCTTTTGTTTATGAGGTTTATAAGTTATAAATATGCTTAGGCTTATGAACATTGATGATGGCATGATGTTTCTTGCTCGGACACGTTTTTAATGTTTTAAACTGTTAAATTTAGCCGTTTGGATTATTATTTTTCAAAGTATTTGATGCATGATGTTTAGAAACTAAATAGGAATGGACTAAATACTTTTGTATGTTGTATTTTTAAGGTCTGTAGCAGATGTATCGATAATCGGGTTTTAAAAACGATACCCCTGTGTTTTGAAACGTGCAGGAAAGTCAATATAGAAATTTGATATCGATACTTTTGCTCAAGTATCAATACTCGGGGTAAATATATCGATACTTTATGACAAGTACCGATAATTTTCAGCAGTATGATTTTTGTGCGAGAAATAGAATGCAAGTTTGGTATCGATTTTCTAGGTGGTATCGATACCACTTAAAGAAAATATGAATACCCTAGGGTTAGTATCGATACCTACGTGTTAACTTTGAAATTTTGCTAAATGCTCTAAATGCTTGAATTTTTAACACGGTTAGTTTCATTGATGTATGTCCAGCATGATTTAATGATGATTAATGCATGTATGTCTTAAAACCTCTGCAAATGCTATGAAAGACAAGTGTCGATTTTAAAATAGTGGACACTATAGCGTACAAGTAGTGAGACGGTGGTGTGACATCTTTATATTCAGGCTCGGCGACTGAGCCAGGTATATGGTGTTACAGAAAGCCCAAATAAAAAGATAATGGCTTTGGTTTTTATGTTTTTAACATATAATAATTTAAATAATAATACATTTTTTACACAAATCACCACTTAACCATCCATCATATAGTTAAAATGATCTATATACAATTTTAAGTCTTGTTTAATTACTATATAAGCCCTTTAACAAATAAAAATCTATAGTGATTAACTTTTACCACTTTTACGATTTAGTCTTTATACCTTAATTAGTCACCAATTTGGCAAAATTACCTATCCAAAATTTAATTCTCCTATCTAATAACTCCGTAAATATTTTTACGTGTTCGATTTACAGAAATGAGGTCCTGATACCTCATTTTCCAACATCATTGACTTTAAGGTCAATACATTTGTACCTTAACTAACTATCCAATTAACAAATTTGTCAGACCAAAATTTAATATAATATTATATTTGACTCGTAAGTATTAATTAATAACATTTACGAACTCGATCATCGGAGAACAGGATTCTGAAATCACCGTTTTCGACACCATTGACTTTCGGGTCATTACATGCTAACCTTATAAGTTTATCCTTCATGAAATCATCACCCACTCTTGCCTGCTCCATAGATTGTGTTACTTATTCTTTAATCTATCCTATGTTTAGTCTTATGGTTTGAAACCCATATCCTTATCCAAACCAAATTGCTTTAGTGAAATTACATTCCCAGAATAGATGATTCGTGCCCTCTCTATTACCTTGACAAAATGCACACTCCGTACCTATGGTGTTCACTCTCTTGTTAATTTCTACTTTGCAGGGAAGGGCTTCGCTGAGAATTTTCCAAAGAAATATGATCACCTTTTACGGCAGCTTGATAGACCAAAGGAATTTTCAAATCTTTTTTTGGTACTTCTTGATTTGTTGCGTTCGTATTCTTATCTACTCATTTAATGCTTGAAAGTATGCCAATTTCATTAAGAACTCACCATCTTGTATGTGCATCTATTTGGGTTTTGGAGGACCTTCAAAGAAGGACTTGGGATTGTTTAATTCCAGTTTGTCGATTTTGCCAATGATATCTCTGATTTGTACCTGGTTAGAGTTATCTATATCATTAAACAAACTCCATATATTATCATTTTTCCATGTGATATTATTTCTAATCAGCTCATTGCCCATGAGGATGCTCTTCTAGGTCCAAGAATCACTTGCCTTTATTCGTGTCCAAAGAAAATTGCCCCTTGTATAATATTTCTTAACTAAAGTTTATTGAATGAGCCAATTTCGCCCATTTAAGATTCTCCATGTGAACTTGGCCATCGATGCTTTATTCATAACATGAACATTTCTTATACCAAGACCCCTAAGGATTTGTTAAAGAAAATCTGATTCTAGTTAGTAGAATGAATCTTCTTCCTATTTGGCTCCTCCCCCCACTAAAAGTTTCTCATTAATTGATCCATTTTGTGTACAAATTTTCTTTGGGGCTTGAAAACAAGATAACTAGTATAAAGGTACACTATAAAGCACAAATTTAATCAAAGTGAGCTTCCTGTTGGTCCTAGTAATTTTGATTTTCAATTGATAATTTGAACTCCATTTTATTGAGGATAGGTTGGAAGAATTTGTTCTTCTTGTTTAGGAATCCTAACTCAATCCCCAAATATTTACCTACTTCCCTACTAGTCTTTACCTAAAGAATGCCTTTGAACATTCTTTTGAATTTGGCAATTCTTGTTGATTTTGGGCTCCAATTTATTGTAGTTGATACATAATCTTGATAATGTGTTATATTGCTCCAAAATCTTTTTCACTGTGTGGCATGTCTCCCTTGTCTTAGGCCTCTAATAGGATTGAAAGTACTTGTAGGGGAGCCATTAAGCAATGTTTGATATAAAATAGTCGAAATGCACAGCATGATGAGATTAATCCATTTTTCCTCAAAACCACTTGCTTTCAGTACTGCATATAGAAAATTCCAACTCAACCTATCTTATGCTTTGTTCATATCCAACTCTAGCGCCTTTATGCTTCTTTGCCTTTTGTTTTCCTGTTGATGAAATTAATAATCTCTGAAGCCAAAATGACATTGTCTCCTATTTGCCTTCCCCTAATAAACGCATTCTGATACGAGAGGTAATTTCACTAAGAACAGGCTTTAAACACCTTCGATATGACCTTGTATGCAACATTATACAGACTTTGGTACTAACTAACTTTCTCCGAGCATTTTCCTTTGAGAATTAACACGATGAAAGTTTTATTCAACTATTTCAATAATTTACCGGCGTTGAGGAAATTAAGGCACGCATCAACCTTGAGTGGACCTACTACTTCCCAATTTTTCTGAAAAAAGTTCTTTAGAAATCCATCCAATCCCGGTGCCTTAAGAGGTCCCAAATCAAACATTGCTTTTTGTATTTCCTCTTCCATAAATAGTGTGTTAAGGTTGTCAATTAAATGCTCGGGAATTTTTGGGATATCTAAATTGCTTAAAAATCTTTCTATCTATTGAACATTATTACAATCCTCTTCTAAGAAGATGCTCTTGAAAAGTTTTTTAAAGCACCTCTCAATATCTTCTTGATTATCCAAATTTCTTCCCTCTTCATCTTTGGTCGTGTAAATTGTGTTTCTGATCTTTCTTCTGTTGGCCAAAAGGTGAAAATATATTGTATTTCTTTCTCCTTTGACTATCCAATTAGTTCTTGATCTTTGGTGTCATAAAATTTGTTCTTCTTCGAGGTCTCTTTCTAGTTCATTTTTGAGAAATCTTACCTGGTCGATGGATGATATGTCTTTCAAGTTATTTTGCACCTCTGCTATGTTCTCCATGAGAGCTTGTTTCCTTTTATGGATGTTGCCAAATGACTTTCTATTCCATGCTTTGAGTCATTTCCTTGTAATTTTTAATTTCGAAAGTAGTCTAAATGATGGGAAGCCATCCTCTTTGTTCTCCAAGCCTCCTTAACAATATCTTTGCTATGTGGTTCTAACAACCACATTGCTTCTAAGCAAAAAGATTTTCTCATGTTGATATTTTGCTTGTTTGAGTCGAGTAGGATCACGTTATGATCTGATTCTACAAGTGGAAAATTATACAAGTATAGTCTAGGATAGTCTTCCAATTGTGTTGCATTGCCGAAAGCCCTATCCAATTTCTTCCGTATCGCCTGTTCGCCACATTTGTTGTTCGTCCATGTGTTTAAAGCACTTTTCACTTCAAAAGATGTTTGTTTAGCATTACTTATGGTTCCAAAAACACTTTTAGCCCCAAAAACACATATAACTTTGATTGTGGTTTAAAGATATATATGAAAATTTTATTTTAGTTCAATTATACACATTTAAATAAATAAATACATCTATTTATTTTTATATTGGAGAAATATAATTATTTTTATATGTAATATGTAATCGTAAAATGAAATTATATGGATAGTTTGTAAAAGTTGAATCAAATTAACATATATAAAATTATACAAAATCAAAATCCATATATAAAATTACATATTATACAAAAGTTTAGATTTTGAGATTAATTACATAGGGTATTAGGAAGAAATGCAACAAGATTTTGGCTTCATTGCAACAATGAGGAACTTCATGCATCAACACGATTGAACTTTAGATATTTACAGTCAAATGGTATTGCTTTCGTGTTTTACAGCTTAGTGAACTTTTTTTTTTCTTTTTTGAGAAAAGCTTAGTAAACTTTAACATTAGAATTATGAATGATATTATGCTTATCACTGTGTCTATGTTTGTTTTAGGACTCTTAGCAAAGGCTCGAAGGAAAAACAGTTCGGTCTTGTCGTGCGTCGAACTCAAGATCTTCCAGCTTAAATAAAAAGATCAACTAAAAATTTTATTAAATATCTTCCAGAAACCATGTCAGAAATTCAACATTCGTTTTTCTAAAATAATGTCAAGCAGTAGCAAGAGATGCCTAACACTTTTGGAGAAATGCAAGAACATGAAACAACTAAAGCAAGCTCATGCTCAAGCATTCACGTCTGGACTTCGCACCAACAGCTTTGCTTTAAGCAGGCTCTTAGCTTTCTGTGCAAACCCCAATCACGGAAGTCTTACCTATGCCTGGAACCTCTTCACACACATTCAGGACCCCACCATTTGTATCTGCAACACCCTCATCAAAGCTTTCTTTCTCAAAGGTGAAACCTTTAAAACCCTCCAATTTTACAGCAACATGTTGAACAAAGGCATGTCCCCTGATAATTATACTTTACCTTTTGTGTTGAAGGCTTGTGCAAAGTTGCAGTTTTTTCACTTTGGGGAATTGGTTTATGGTCATTGTCTGAAACTGGGTTTTGTGTTTGATATTTTTGTGGGTAACGCTTTGATTTCTATGTACTGTGGGTTTGACAATGTGAAAGTAGCAAGGTACATCTTTGACGATATTCCTGGGCTTGATGTTGTTTCATGGACAGTTATGATTTCTGGGTATGGGCAAATGGGTGATATCGACACTGCAAGATTGCTGTTTGATGAGGCTCCAGTGAAAGATAGAGGAATTTGGGGGGCCATGATTTCTGGATATGTAAAAAATAATTGCTTTAAAGAGGGCCTTTACATGTTCAGGCTAATGCAAATGAGTGATACAGAGCCTGATGAGGCTATATTTGTGAGTATTCTTAGTGCCTGTGCTCATTTAGGTGCTTTAGATACCGGAATTTGGATTCATAAATATATGGATCAACAGAAGTTTCCATTGACTCTTCGTTTGAGGACTTGTCTTGTGGATATGTATGCAAAATGTGGGAATTTGGGAATTGCTAAAAAGCTGTTTGATGAAATGCAGCAAAGAGATGTTGTTAGCTGGAATGTAATGATTTCTGGAATGGCAATGCATGGGGATGGAGGAAGTGCAATTCAACTGTTTAGGCAAATGGAGAAAGATGGTGTCAGGCCTGATGACATTACTTTTATAGCTCTTTTTAGTGCTTGTAGTTATTCTGGTCTAGCATTTGAAGGTCTAAGGATACTGGATAGAATGTGTAACGTGTATAAGATTGAACCTAAAAGTGAACATTTTGGGTGCATAATTGATCTACTTATCCGAGGTGGGCTCTTTGAAGAAGCTAATCAAATAATTCAAAGAATGCCAGATTCAAGCAATCCCTCTGATGAAGCCATTGCCTGGAGAGCATTGCTGAGATCGTATTGTAGTAGCAGACAAACCAAACTGGCTGAAGTTGCCGCTGAGAAGCTCATGCGACTAGAAGATCATAGTGGGGTATATGTTTTGCTCTCAAATCTGTATGCATCCTCAGGGAAGCATTATGATGCCAAAAGAATAAAACAGATGATGAAAAGCCGAGGAGTGAATAAGGCTCCAGGATGCAGCTCTATCAAGATCAATGGGGAAGTTCATGAGTTTATCGCGGGGCAGAAAAGCCACCTACAAATGGAAGAAATACGCTTACTTTTGGAGAAGTTAGACAAGCAATTGCATCATGCAGGTTTGAGCCCTTATTCATAGCAGTGGCAATTACTGTTGGGCTTAACTGGCTAACTGGCAAACAGCTACCTACATCCAAATGGTAGTGTGAATGAAATGTCTCGACATCAGCATCTCCTAAAGAGTCTATACGGAAATGTCCCCAGATTTTTACGGATGTGTATTGGGTGCTATCAGTAGGAGTCACGTGCCTTAGCTTCATAGCAAAAACAAGCAAATAGCTTGTTGTCTGAGCTCTTTTTCTCGGTTCAACTTTGGTGATTTAGATCTGCATTTTGCCATTGCTCTTTTTTAAATGATTCAATGTAAATCTGTTTATTTTCCATTGCTAGAGAACTAGATGAACCACTGTCTTGGCAAATATAATCTAAATTTCCAAAATTGATAACAACAATAGAGAATACTACATAGCTATTTTGACTCTAAACTAGGAACTCTGAGTCAGCAAGTTCCAGGATCTTAGGGACACCGATGGATTTTGCTCCTTTCTGGAATGAATTTCCTGCAATGTACCTGTCAACAATTTCTATGAACTGTCAATTAACAGACCTTATAAGAGTTGTAACTTGGCCAGAACTGAGAGTAGAAGAAAACTTGCATTTCTTTCAAGAAGGGATGTCTATAGAGTGCTTCAGGAATTCTTCCTGCAAATTGGTTGTGATCTAAATGCCTGCAGTTCCAATAAGATCCAATATAAGAACATGTATGGAGACGAGTTCATGAACGCATTGATGCTAAATTAGCTCAGAAAGCTGGAATAAACTGCGAATGCAGTGTGAAAGAGGCAACGAGCGATGTCCAGATACTCGAAGCTTTAAAGAAGAGGCCAAGTTATGTTCAAGAAGCAAATTAAATGAACTTTCTGGTTTAATACAATGAAACCCTACTCCAGCTACACACTTTATGTAAATTGCGACTAAACAGAAGTATCAACAATGTCTAACAATGAACTTACAAGGATGTCAACCGGGGGAGATGAATGATTTCATGTGGTATTACTCCTGAAAGTTTGTTGTAGGATAGGTACCTGTGACCAGTATGTTGAATAACGAAAATCCGAGTTAGACCAGAGTATTCTAACATAGTTAAAAGGGTATCCGATAATAAGGTGAACTCCATACCATATCCCAAAGGTTAAAAAGCACCATACTTACAAGATTTCCAAGTTGGTCAAGCCTGCTATCTTTGCCGGAAATCCTCCAGTTAAGTAGTTATTATTTAGGTAACTGCAGGCAAATGTTTTGAACAAAAGTCGCTGCAATTAGCCATTCATTGGATTTAATGAAGGTAGTAACGGTTTGAGTGAAGTTATTGTCAACTTACAGGTTTCGAAGCGATGGGAAACAACCATACATGCTTATGAGCTGTTTCATAGTACCCACCAAATGATTGTTCCCAACATCCCTACCAAACATATGGAATTAGAATCCGGTGAAGGAAGGTTCACTAAGAACATTATACATTGGAGGAGATTTGTTATCTTACAAGTGCTGAAGTTTCTCCAAATTACCTAACTCTGCTGGAATCCGGCCTGAAAAACGGTTTTGATGCAGATGTAAGTAACGAAGCTCCGGTAGACTAGCTAGCTCCTTCGGGATTTCCCCTTTAAAGTTATTGAAGCTCAGATACCTACACAAGTTTGAGGTTAGTATGAAGCAATAATCTTGAAGATTATAATATGAAACACACACATAAAGACACACTTGGAAGTGCTACTTACAGATGTGTTAGACTCTTAAGTTCACCAATTTCAGAAGGAAGAACATCTTGTAGCTTATTCCATCTCAAATTACTAAACCAGAAAACAGGAAATAACCCATTATTTCATAACCTTAGATTCTAGCTCTGAACAACGTATAATGTTGATTAAAACCAAAGAGAAAACAAAGGAACCATACAGTATTTTAAGACGTTTAAGCCGCCCGATTTGAGGCGGAATGGGTCCGGTCAGCTTGTTATTATGCATATCACTGTAATAAGCAACAATTTAATAACTTATTTTAATTCAATGAAACAAAAGAAGGAAATTAATGGTAAGGAAAAGATTAATTATATTCATACAGTCTTGAAAGATCGAACAAATTTGTCACCGGAACGGGAAACGGCCCCACGATTGACACTGCATAAACTTCTCTGAAAATTAAGAGGAAGCTAATTATTTAAATTTAAAAAATGAAAGTTTTTAATTAAAAATAGAAAAATAGTGAAGAAAATGAAAATTACAATTCGGTGACAACTCTGTAGTCACCCATGAGGGTGCAGGTGATACCGGACCACGGCGGCAGATTTCCATCGCCGCAAGGATCGTCACCGACCCAAGCGTACACCACTCTCCAACCTAACGAGGCCTTTATTTCGTTCAGTGCTTTAACTGCCATAACGAAATCGAATCCCAA
>CM025145.1:22520285-22531465 GCA_013467495.1 Gossypium gossypioides
ATAGTAAATAAAGTTTTTAACCTACCAAAAAAAGTTAAAAATGTAAGGGAGCATTCTTTAAAACCACTTGTTAGACATCTAAAAAATGAGAGTTCAACCTTATTTGATTTAATAATAATAATAAACCACCGACCAAACTAATGGTCAGTTTTGTGTTTCTTATATATGGAGAAAATTTGTAGTTGTAAGAAGAGAATTCGAGAAAATGATTGAAGTAGGAACAAAGAGAATCTGTCAAAGAGTACCAAACAATCAAAGAAGCGTTAGAGGTTGGAATCGTAACGTATTAAGATTTTGGGTAAACTGTCAAAATAGTCACTTTTGTTTACCTCATATTATATTTTAGTTATTTATGTTTAAAAATGTTACGTTTTAGCCACTTACGTATGTTGTAACATTTTAGTCACTAAGCCGTTAACAATGTAACGGTAAGCTGACATGGTACGTTAAATAATCATTTCAAACAAAAATTTTAGGTTAAATTATACAATTAGTCTCAATATTTTTTTATTTTGAATAATTTTTTTTTCTTTTATATATGTTCTTTTAACTTCTTCTTTTTTATTCTCTTTTGTTTCTCCCTTTGTTTTCCTCCCTTCTCCATATCTTTTAACGTAATTTTTTTTTATGTTTTTCATTTGTTAAAACTAGTCCTTGTACTTTTATTTTTTTGAACAATTTAATTTTTTTATTATTTTTTCCTTCTTCCCCTTTAGTTTTAACAAATGGAACACATAGAAGGAAAAGAGATGGAGAAGGGAGGAAAATAGAGGGAGAAGCAAAAGAGAATGAAAAAAGAAAGTTAAAAGAACATAAAAGGAAAAAATTAAATTGCTCAAAACGAAAAAATATGGGAACCAATTGTGTAATATAACCTAAAATTTTTGTTTGAAATGACGATTTAACGTGCTACGTCAGCTTACCGTTACACTATTAACAACAATTAATGGCTCAATGGTTAAAATGTTATAACATGTTAATGTAAGTGACTAAAACGTAATATTTTAAACATAAGGGACTAAAATATAAACTGTTTGCTTATGTTAAGATTTTTAAGTAGAAGAAAGAAATTATCCTAGATTTTATTTCAAAAATCTCAAAATTTACAAATCTTCTGAGAAAGATGTTAAAGAAAGACCCTCCTCCATGGAGTACTACTCAAAAAGTTGAAAAGAGCTGCAGGAAGAGGATTAAGAATAGAGATGATAGCAAGTATGCTATGCCAAAACGAGGCCTTCTAGGGCCATAAACGGGCACTGCCTTTTAGCTACCAAATCTCTACTCAAAATACTTCCCGAGTCTTTTAACATTTAATATCATTTGATCTAAGCTTAATTTCTGATGTGCAGGATCCATAGTTTGGCAAGCACAGAGCATACTCATAAACTCATGAGAGATTCATTCTCAAATTGCCTTGAGGCTTTGCTCAGAAAAGAAAGAAGAAAAGAGTTTCAGTGAGACATGAGTCTTAAGAAAATATTCTGAAATTTTTATTGATAGATTTCGATCTGCCTACAACTAAGTATCTTTCTCTCTTTTATTGGAAAACTTGGATAAAATTTTTCTACAACTGATAAGAGAGAAATCAACTTTCTGATTACTAAGGAGATAATGAGGAATCTCCTTTTACAAGCTTTTTATAAAAGATAAAGTAAAATGATACAAACTTTTAATAAAGACCATTACTTTATAGATAGACGGAATCTACTTTTAATCATTGTATTCAGTACTGACATCTGATGTGAGGTTTTGCTCTTCAATCCTTATTTCTTTGTCTAGCTTTGCCTTATAGAGTTTTTCTTCCCATTTGCTATCATTTGGTGAGCTGTCAAGGTCCATTAGTGTTGATTTGTCCTTATCCCAGGCTGGTGTGTTTTTCCATGCATTGCTACAAAACCATTGGTAATCTTGTGACCACTTTTTTGGATCTGGAATATATTTTTAATATTCTTTGAGTGCCTTTTTTAACTCTATCTGATACGATGTCGGTGGCTCTGTATTAAAGTCCCAATGTGCTAGTACATCTCCTGGTGGCCATATATCTGTGGGAATGGTTCTGTTAAGTTGGCAGAGATATTTTTACAGTGTTTTGTAGTTATAAAGATTTGTATCAGCCTCTGAGTTGTATGTCTTGTGAATCCAAGCCGTTGGAAATGCTCCTAATTGGGTTGATGCACCATGTTGCATAAAATATTGTGGTTTATAGAAAATAATTACTATACTTGAAGGAGGTGTTCCTTTGGGTTGTTCAAGTGTCAAGGTAATCATATCTAACCACTGATTTAAAAGATAAAAACCATTTAAGAAAAGTAGCCAAGTTGTGGAGTTCTAGGTTCTCTTGTCCTTGATAAGCAACAGTTAGAAAATATTGGAGATCCAATATATCAAACTGTATCCCAATGTGATATAAATGGGTAATATACCATAACATCCATTTTAATTCATCAGGGAATTCGGTAAATTGAAGTTTAATCGGATGAATAAATGGATATTCTGGATGTAGTCCTAAAGGTTTTAGGTATAACCCCTCAAAGTTTTTGAAAACATCAAGTTGATGAGAAAACATCATGTTGATGAGAAAACATCATGTTCAGGGCTTTTCTGTGAAATCTTTTTTTAAAGATTAAACTCAATACTTTAGGTGGGTGTTCAGGATGTGAATTAGGTGGCACATATTGAGTACTGAAAGGAAGTGGAGGGTTTGATAAGGTGGCTTTTTTCTTTTGAGAATATGAGGATGAATGTGCTATCATTAAGATTTTTTCAGGTGGTTTGGTTAAGAAGTCAACTAAAACATTGATTTTTCCCCTAATGTGTTTAACATCAAAAGAGTATTTAAAAAACTATTCTGACCATCTTAACAGCTGAAGATGAGGGCCATCCTTTTTTTGAACCTTAGTATTTTTGGGAAGGAAGACATGTCTATCTCTATAAGGAAATGATATCCTATGAGATGAAAATCAAACTTTGAAATACCTTTTTTTACTGCAAGGATTTCTTTGAAGGTTGAATGGTAATGCATTTTTGCATTAGAGAACATTCCACTCTTATATCCGCAAAAGTATCTTTTTCCTTTTTTTTCTTCAATGATTATGGCCCTCAAATATTTGTCACTAGCATCTGTCTAGAGAATTCTTTTTCCTTCTGATGGAATGTGTAATGGTGGCAGTTGCTGAAGTTATTCTTTAAGTATTTTTACTGCCTTGGTTTGAGCTGTACTCTATGGAGGAGGGTATTTCTTTAATATCATTCTCAAAGGATTTGTAAATTTAGAGAGAGATTTTTAAGAATTCCTAAGAATTGTTAAACTTGTCTTTTTGATAAATTACTTTCTAGAAATTAGAGCAATTCTTCTACAATATGCTTGCCTAGTTGGTACTTTCTATCTTTGAGCTACATGCCTAGGAACTCAATTAAATCTTTGTTGATCTGCATTTTTCTTTCAGCAACATAATCCCATATTTCAGTGTCAACTATTTGAATTATTGTAATAGTTCTGCATGAGCTTTTTGGTTTGTACTGTAAAGAAGTATATTATCAATATAGACCAAAGCATGGTCTATAATGGGCTGGAAAATCTTTATCATAGCCTTTTGAAATAATGATAGAGTAGTCTTGAGCCCAAAGGGCATTACTGTCCATTGGAAATGCTTATTTGGGAAACAAAATCTTGTTTTATGCCTGTCTTCTAGGTTAATTCCTAATTGCCAAAATTTTGCCTTCAAGTCAAACTTAGAGAAAACCTTTGCTTGGGCAACACTTAAGAATAATGAATTTTAATTTCGCAAATGAAATTCATCATCTTGGAGAAAATGGTTTAAAGGCTGGTAATTGATAAACAACCTCAATTTTCCCTAGCTTCTTCAGCTGTTTTGTTGACATAAAAAGCTTCACAAGCCCATTGGAAATTTGAACCTTCTATCAACCCTTGCTGCTGTAGCTGTCGACATTCTTCTTCAGCTAACTTCTGGTGTTTAGGATTCATCCCTGTGTGGCTAGCTTTGGTAGGGTTGATATCTTCATTCTTCTTGAAAGGAAGTGTGATGAAGAATTCAGAATTTTTCCATAAAGGATTTTCACATTTTTGAAGAAATTTTGAATGTGAATCAACACATGCTTTACTTTTTAATTCTTCAATTATCTCCTGAATCTTTCCTTCATGAATCATAAACAATCTGGGAATCTGGACAAAAGGTTTAAACATTTTTTTGTAATGGACTCCATCTGGTAGTATCCTCATATGTCGGGCCTTGGTGTATAAGTCAAATCCAACCACAAGGTCTTTTCCAAGGAGGTCAGATCCCAATACTATAGTATTTACAAAACATCCTGAGAAAAATTGGATGTTAATAGGCTTACTAATTCAATGGGTCGCAAAGACTTGATTTACTGTTGAATTGAAATAATGGACCCGCGGCCTTTAGAATTCTGAGGGCAGTATCTTTGGATTCATGATAATCTCAGCTGCTTCAGTATCTATAAAGGCGATAACAGTTATGGGCTTACTGTATTTATCCAAATAGATTGAAACTAGAATATGAGGAACGGAGACTTTTGTGGTAGTAGAGAAGATTTGGGCTTTTTGCGCTTAGATCATATAGATTTGACGACAAATTTGACTCTGAGGCCATTCCTTGAATTGGACATAGTGGCTGTTCTGTTGTTTCATCATTAATGGAAATGAAAGATTCGAGGTCATCTTCTCTGATCCTAATTCCTAATTCTTGCTGGATTTGCTAGATTATCTTAAACCCTTTTTTTATTGTTTGGGTAATTTTTTACAAAATGACCCTTTTGATTACAGATGTAACACCTATTTGATTTGGTTCCCCTTGGAGATCTCTTTTTCTTCAAATATCTTCATTTTGTTTTCCTTCTGAATGATCTTGGAAGACTAGGGTTTTTTAATTTCCTGAAATTTCTTTTCTTCTTTGTCCTGCAATAGCAATGTTTTTCATGCCCACACTTGATTCGTTGGTAAGAATCATCACAGGCTTTGTCCAACCGTTTGTCACCATGAAGATAGTCTTTGAAAACTTTTTTTCTGTTGCATAAGTCTTCAAGAGCAACAAAAGTTTCTTGTTGGATTTCTTCCATTGTCAAGTTGAGGATGTTTCTATTTTGCCTGTGGAGACTTTGATTGATAGCAACTTGAAGAGGCTCTAGTATGGATGCGAGAACTACAAGTTTAAGACTTTACTTTCGACCGAGTGAACAAAAAAGTTTGGTCATAACATGAAAATACTTGGATAAGTCTTTCTTATCGTAAGAGTAGCATTTTCGTTTGAAGAATTTTCTTCTTTTCAAGGTTAGAAGATCTTCAAGATTTCTAATAAAACGATTCTGGATAATCTTGATGGCTCGGGATAAATCTGTTAAGACCAAAAATTACATCTGGTCTACTTGACTGATCGAATTCCACCAGTCTCTTAACATTCCTGTAAATCTGGAACAAATTCTAACAAGATACTGTAATGACTTTCTTCTGTCAATTTTCTGGTGTCAAGCCATGAGTGAAACTCCTGAAGTCTTCCTGGCCATCTGGAAGATGGAATATCATCGAGGGTGAAAGTTATTTTTCCTCTTGAGATAGATGGTGGAGGTCTAACATCTGATGTTTCACTGATATTTCCCATTTCTTCATCTGATATTTCCACTGTAACTTCTGGTTGGGTGGTTACTATCACTTGACTTTCTTCTCTTTCTGAGATATCATCAGAAGATTCTGAAACATCTTCATTGAATTCTTCAGAGGAGTTTGACTCCTCTGTGGCTTCTTGTAAAGCAGTTATTTTGGGAAGTATTTGCTGGTTATAATCCTTTAATAATGTTGACAAAGGATTTGAATGGTCTTTATTCTCCTTAATCATCAAGGACTTAGACACTTGTTGTGGTGTAGGAGAATCCTCTTGTTCTTTATTTATAGGTCTTTTCCTCAAGGATTTATCTTCTTTCTGCTCTTCTGCTTCATCTTGTTTCTTCTTTTCTTTTGCTTCTCTTTTTTCGTTTTCTTTTGAGCTTTGATTTGTAAAAAGAAATCAAATGTGCTGGATTTCTTCTTTTTATCTGGTGGCAAAAAAGTCAATCTCAATTCTTTTGGAGATGGTGGAGCGTCTATCTGCCTTATTGAAGGGAACAATTTAATTCCATTCCATTCTAAGACGATTTAGGAGGTGGAATTTGTCCTATTTCTTTTAGCATCTTGATCTGCTCCTTGAGATTTTAGATTTCTTTCTCTCTTTGAGCAAGATGAGAGAAGAAATCTTGTTCTGGTGCTGCTGCCTCTCTGGCTAGTTCTTTCAAACTATTCTGTAATAACCAGATAAGCTCATTTATCATTTTTGAATTCTAATTAGCTTTACCTTTAACTCTAGAAACTTTAGAGTCAATCTGATTAACTTTTGAATCGATGCTTTTGAGAATCGAGTTTTGGGCTAAAGCATTCTCTGTCTGCCAGTTGAGAGTTGCTTTTGCAGCAGTAATTTTGGTTGTCCTTCCTTCTTGGTTAGCTTGTATTTTTGTCGGGATTTTAGGAACATGAGTATATCCCTGAGTGGAAAATTCTTCAAGATGAGGAAAATCCTTGTCAAATGATGTAGTAGACTGGAACATGCATACAGCTAGTACTGGTGGCTGTACAACTTCTAAGGTAGTCTTTCTGGCTTCTGGAAAACATCCTTGCTTTTGTACTCATTTATTGATCCTACACATTAGAAATTAAGCTTAAATCAAATGATATTAAATGTTAAAAGACTCGGGAAGTATTTTGAGTAGAGATTTGGTAGCTAAAAGGCAGTGTCCGTTTATGGCCATGGAATGTCTCGTTTTGACATATCATACTTGCTATCATCTCTATTCTTAATTCTTTTCTTGCAGCTTTTTTCAACTTTTGGTATCAGAGTCAGCTAATTTATATGGCGCCATTTTTTTTGTCTCTAAATAATCAATTCAGTCTCAAGTACAAATAACAACAAAAATAATAATATATATTTCAAATCCATAGCGAAATTTTTCAACAAATTCAAGACATAGTTAATCATACTGCAAAAAGAGAAATCAACAGTAAAATCGAGAAAAGAGAGTAAAGAAATGGTAGAATAATTTAAAAACTAATTAAAGACTCAAGCTGCAAATAAAGAGAGGGAAATTGGAAAGGTAAAGCAAATCTAGATTCTATTTCGAAATCAATCGCTGGACATTGCGACAACAGAAAATGCAATAAGGAAGTTTAAAGTTTTGAAAGGGGAGATTTAAAGGAAAACCTGATCGGAAGAGGTTGAAAAGAAAGAAACATTGTGGAATCCGGGGGAAGAAGATGATAAGAAAGCCACCGTCGAAGCAGCGAGCACAGTCGCTAGAAGCGGTCCAGATCAATTCATGTTCCCGATTCCTTTCTATTTCCACAATCCAAATCAGGGAATTGAGTGTGGATACTTTTGAAGCTCCGATGAAAAACAAGGACGACCTGCTTTCCACTTTTTCTCCCTCGCTTTCGCCAAATTGATTTTTTCTTTCCTTGTGTCTGGACCTTTTTTATATTTTCTGGATCTACCTCTTAATTAACGAGATATTAATTTTCGTTTAGCCAGTAGGACAATGCCACGTGTATACAAGCATGCAAGTTTCTATTAAAAATCAATAGAAAATATTTTATTAATTGCAATTAAATTTCAAACAAAAAATTTTCAATTTACAAGACCATAAAAATTTTAAAAATATTAAATCTATACAATAAATGATAATTATATTTCAATTTAACCTTATTAGTTCAGGACTAAATTAAATAATAGCTTCCTTTTAAGATGTATGAACAGGTATGCAAAGCTCATTATCAAGCAGCAATTCACGTTTGTATTCCATGCTTTTTCCAGAAAATATTTATGAGGACTACAATCAAGCAAGAAAAATAAATAAATTTAAGATGGATTAGCAATTGAACAGAGGCTTTTATAATCCAACTATCAGATCTTTATTTCCCCGGTTCCAAACTTCGCAGCCCGGAAGTTAAAAAAGAGTTTACGATCTTTGATCCTTTAAAAAAAGCAGGCAAGCAAAAAGATTTCGGCCCTTGGTGGTAACTGGTAACATCTCTCACTTTCATTTGCAGCAGCAATTAGCTCCGCTGGCATACTCGGAATCACGACAGTAAATATACCCGAGTTACAATCTCTTTCCGATGTTTGCAAACCTTCGAGCTACTCCAAATATAACAGCTTTGGTCAAGAGGCCTCGATCAAAACTACAAGCAAGGGCGATAGCCCCACCGACGACTAAAAGTTTGGGAATGTTTTTCCCTGACGGTTTCTCGGATGAATTATGTGCTTCGAGCTCTGATGAATCGTTACTTTTGCTTTCAAAGGATCTCAGATAGTCTGCACTTATTTTACTGTTTATCTGAGCCATGAAAGCGCAATGGGATAGCGTATTTCCGGATGTTCTTTCCTTTTGATATGCACGTAGGCCGGGGTCGATCTTCTTGACGGTTCCCCACATGCCTTGCCGGACTCCAACCTTTGCAATTTTCCATGGTATACCCATATCTTCGTGATGGAAAAGTAACACCTCGCATGCAGTTAGCTGACCGTCTCCTTTCCTTGATTCAACTGTTTGAAACGAATAACAAACAGATTACGGGCCAAGAATTTATATTATGGTATATGTATTTGGTACTTAAATGGACATAGCAGGCAGGGAAAAAATGATGTCGAGTCCAATACCTGCACGGATTAACCAACTCGAATAGTATAAATCGACACGCCTGGGTTTGTTTTTCCTCGGTACAGAACCATATGGTACTCCCTGAAATGTGAAGTAAACATGCTATGAGTACAGAGTTGGTTAACATGATGATGCCTACTACTATGTGATAACCATCTTGAGATATCGAATTCGTAAAAGAATGTCCATTCACTCAAGTAGTTATCGGATTACTGCAACTCAAAAGCCTACGAAACAGTCTAACATACCAAAGCTGAAAATTACCTTAGTAACACAATAATATGCACGCCCAGACTCCCAAATCCGACGACCGAACACGTATTCCCTATCACTGCAGAAGAAAGGAAACTGCAAAACACAAGACATATTAGAACATAATACTCCGATACAACGAAAATGAACCGAAAAAGAAAAGTTCTACAAACCTTGCGAACCCAATGAACCACCATTGTCCCAGTGGTGGGACACTCCTCCATAGTTGCAGCACTAACAAGCATGTTATCCCACTTGGGTCGAAACTCATCGTCCCAAAAGAAATCCCTCACCATCTCGGGAGTGGTGTCTTCGAAAACGGTTCGGCTACGATATTCCGTAGGACCAGCCTGATTGAACAGCCAAGACATAAACATAATTCAATAATCAACCAAATGAAATTATAAAAGGACATAAATTGAATATATATATATATATATACCTCAAGATCTCTTTGCCAAGCTTGATAAAACATAGTTGGAGTAGAACAATCCATCATATGAATCCAAGCAGGTCCTCCATCTTTTTCTTCAACTAAATTAACAAAATGCTCTAAATCCTCATTTGTCACAAAACTAGTTTTCCCCTTTGGAATCTGTGATGAACTGTACCCAAATTACAAGAAAATATTAGGGATTAGCAAAATCAAAGATAAATCCAATTTTCATTGTACTTCAAACCCTAAATCCAATTTTCATTGTACTTCAAACCCCAAACTAACATTAAAAGGAGAAATCAAACGATGAAATTGCGAACCTGCAATTGGAATCAACGGTGGGTGGCAAAGAAAAAGGATCGCTTTGTGCTTCATCATCTGTAATCCAAGAGATGCAACTAGGCAATAGAAATTTGATCGAATTCAAGCTTGAAATGAGATTAAAACTTGTAGATGAAGAATCTGAAGATGAAGGTGTTGAATCTTTAGAGACAGAGCAATCAATCATCATTTCTCTGCCTATATTTGCCCACTTTGGCTTCCAAGCCCATCCGACTAAAACACCAACAATTACAGCAATCCATAAAGGAGCTATGAAAATCATTAGCTCCTTCAAAACATCTCCAATTGTGGGTTTCCTTAAAATCTCCAAAAAAACCGACACCAAAACCATCCTTTAGAACAACCCCCCTTCGATGAAATCTAAAGAGTTAGCTTCAGACACAGCGATTCCTCAAGGGTTTGTTTTTCTATAATAATAATAAAAAACTCTAAACCCAGACCAAAAAAACAAACACCCAAACTTTTTTTAATCTGGAAAGGGGATTGAAAGAAGAAAAAGGAGAAGGAGCTGGGGTAAATAAAAAGAGAAGAAGAAACGATCTCGAATAAAAAGAAAAGATAAACAAAGAAGATAAGTGCTGAATAGATTATGGATAAGGATTCCCAGAATATCAGAAGAAAAAAAAAGATTTTTTTCTTAAAAACCTTATTAAAACGTTTTATCTATTTATCTACCATTATTAATAATTTTTCTAGCAGAATAAATGCCAAATGTTGGATCTTAAATGGGCAAAAAAGGATAAAAAGTCGATTAAAAATAGGCTTTTATTTCGTTATTTTAATCGAAAATGGCTTCTGGTTGGTAAAATGGGTAGGTTGGGAAGAGTATTTAGTTGCCGCCTGGTGCTGATGCTCTGTTGGTGAAGACGCTGGCACATGCTCCGCTTTCTTTGTCTATATGTAAACTGAGAGGCATTTCTCGTATTTATATAGCGACGAAATTTATTTTTCATTTTCGTCGCCGCGTTTCCTCGTTTTTCACGTTTACTGCCTTTTTTTTAAACTTATTTTTTAAAATTTTTTTTAAAGAGGTCCATACTCGTTTTTTACTTTACTTTTTCAACATTATAATACTACATTTGTATTATTATAGGTTTATTGATAAATTTAACACTCAATGTTTGTATTTTTTGTCAAATTAATCCTTATTCTTTTTTGAGCTAAATTTGACTTAAAACTTTTAAAAAGAATCAATTTATTTTTTAACATAAATGCTTACTAAAACTTTAAACTTTTAACAATATTAGTATGACAACCTTTATGGCAGTCTACGTGCACTTCATACTAAAATAGCATCATTTATTATATATACCACATCCACAATAATTTAAATTTTATAGAATATTCAAATATTCAAAAATAATATATATAGTCATAAAAAAAGCATGATGCACATGTAAGTAAAAAAATGCATATCACATCTACACTTTTT
>CM025145.1:22572409-22582413 GCA_013467495.1 Gossypium gossypioides
TTAAAAATTATGACTAAATCAATATAATATATAAAAAAATTGAGGGATAAATTTATTATTATACCGATTTTTTTAACTGTCAGGTTTGAGATTTTAATGAGAGTAATTAGATTATGTAATATAAATACTTAAATTATAAAATTTTATTTTAAATGCCTAGCATAAAATTGTTTATAATAGGATGATTGCGTCTGTAGTTTACCTGAATAAAATCCCATATTAAATGATTTCTGCTGTACCTTTGTCTGTTTTTTATTCTTTCCAATTTTGTTTAACTTTTTTTTTCTCTCTTTCGTTCAGTCGTTCTCTCCATTTGTCACTTTTCAGATTTTGAATCTCCACAGGTACGCTTCCACGTAAACCCTAATTGCTTCTGTGTATTTTTTTCTTTTCCTTTTCTGTTTTCGATTTACATTTTATCTGCTTATTCAATAATCTTTTTTATCTCTTAATGTTTCCTTTTTGAGATCTGATTTTATGCTCCCGGATTTAAAAAACGGGAAGTTTTTTTTTTTTGTCCTCTTAATTCTGAATTTTGAATATATTGAATTTTTCTGTTTTAATCTTTAGAGTAAGAATACTGTTTTAGATTGAAATTCATTCAATCTAGCAAACAGGCCGTTAAAGAAACATAATTTATTTTATTTTTGTTAAATATTGATTTTGGTGGTGCATTTGCAGCTTGTCGCGATTGGACACTTGCTGAGACTGAGGGATTGTCATTACTCGAAATTAAGTTTTGATGGGCACTGTTTGGGTTCTAGTAAAAAGATACTGCGGTAAATTTTGGATTGGTTTGAATTAGGAGTTCTGTAATTCGCTTTTAGGCCGTTGGATTTTGGGTGGAATTCTTATCCATATCAAGGAATTGAAATTAAGCTTTGCTTTTTGTTGGTTTAATTCTTTTTCGTGGTCATGGTGGATTTACAGTGAACCTGGATTTCGTACTATTTTATTATCTGTTGCTTGTGATGGCTGATGAAAGATCGGTGCAGATAGGAGAATAGAAGAGGCTTGTTCGACTTACCCGTGTATTCACGGTATAGAGAAGCTTATGTGTGATGATAGGATATGGCGCACAGTTCCTGGAGACATAAGTTAAAGGGATTGGTTATCTAGTGGATTCCCGAACTTCGATTGTTTAAAGCTTTGGACATGAGAAGCCCCTGGCTCAATAAACTATCTGTCATTCTAGGCCCTAGACCGCCAGTCAGTTGGTTGTTCTTGTGCGTTGTCAGTTTGCTTGCGCTGATTACAGTCTTTGGATCGTCGTCTTCTAGTTCTTTTGACTCTGTAACCTTCACTTGGGTACCTGAGAGTTATAAAAATTATAGAAGGCTAAAGGAGCAAGCTGCAGTTGATTATTTTGAGCTTAGAACTCTTTCATCAGGTGCTAGTCGCCAAAGGGAGCTTGGCTTTTGTGGCAAAGAAAGAGAGAATTATGTTCCTTGTTACAACGTGACAGCAAATCTTTTATCTGGGTTTAAAGATGGAGAGGAATTTGATCGACATTGTGAAGTAGTAGGGCAAGGGAAGTGGTGTCTAATTCGCCCTCCTAAGGATTATAAGACTCCACTTCAATGGCCTGCTGGTAGGGATGTGATATGGAGTGGAAATGTCAAGATAACTAAAGACCAATTCCTTTCTTCTGGAAGCATGACAAAGAGGTATTTATCAAAGCATTTGGATGCTTTGTTAAAGTAGAGAAAGTATCAGGTTTATCTCCTATGGTTACAAGCTTTACCTTTTAGAATTTTGCTAGTGTCTGTTCATTGTAGCAACGTGTGTATTCTTCTTTCTTTGTTCTTTACATGATCAATCACATCCTTTCTAATCTACCTTCATAATCTTTTAATAAACTGTTAGAATGATGTTGCTAGAAGAGAATCAAATTGCTTTTCAATCTGATGCTGGCTTAACCTTTGACGGTGTCAAAGATTATTCTCGCCAGATCGCAGAGATGATGGGACTAGGAAGTGACTCTGAATTTTTACAAGCTGGGGTAACGCTTTTTTATTTTTTTATTTTCATTCTATTATTTTAGCTTTTGGAGTGCCATGAGCTTTGAGATCGGTATCTTTGGAATCAAATATGTTCTAATATTTTAGCTTTCATGTTTTCAAATATGAGAAAGACACTATATGGTCTTCAAGAGGAAGTAAAGCAATCTGCACCATGGTATTTAATATTCCTAATTTATTACAGGTACGCACTGTGCTTGATATTGGCTGTGGATTTGGAAGTTTTGGAGCTCATTTAGTTTCAATAAAGTTGATGGCTCTTTGTATTGCTGGATATGAGGCAACTGGAAGCCAAGTTCAGTTAGCTCTTGAGAGAGGTCTTCCAGCAATGATTGGCAATTTCATAACAAGACAACTGCCATATCCATCATTTTCATTTGACATGGTTCATTGTGCTCAATGTGGTATCCCTTGGGACAAGAAAGGTACTTTGGAGTTTAAAAGTAGGCTTGCTTTCTGTTATTTAGTGATACTCTTTTCAATTGTTATAAAATTATTTGGAAAGATGTAGCTATGCCACTGTTCTGTTCCATTTTTTTTAATTGATAATCTTCATGTCATGTTTCGTTATAGAGTTCTTTAGTTCTTTTGTTGAAAGTACAATGCTTTGTACTGATGCACTAAGGTGAAGTGTGGTGCATTGCTAACGGTGCCATCTGTTTAAGATTAATAATGCTGTTATCCGTGAAATGTATTTTGGTGCTGAAACTTCCTCCTGAGACCCTTGATGGAGAAGACAAATTTTAGGGGGGAAAAGGGATGGAAAAAGTATAATGCATTTAGCCCAAGTCGCCTAGTGCTACTTTTACATGTGCATATGATCGTAATTCATTGTCAATATACCTATCTATATTTAACAAATAGGCAAGGATAGCTGCCTATTTTGAAATTACATATGCTTTGCCTTCTAACCATGTCTTCATAAAACAGAGGGGATGCTTCTCATAGAAGTAGATCGGTTACTCAAACCTGGAGGTTATTTTGTTTTAACCTCACCCAAAAGTAAGCCACATGGAAGTGCGACAGGTACAAAGATAAGAAACATGCTAACACCACTGGAACAATTCCCTGAAAAAATTTGTTGGAGTCTTATTGCCCAACAGGATGAGACTTTCATCTGGCAGAAAACTGCTGATGCTCAGTGCTATTCTTCTCGGTGAGTATGCACTGATAATTTTCACTCTTCTCAGAGTAGCTCTTAGTTCAATCGCTTTATGAAACAGGCTTTCAATTCAGTAAAACTGTCTTTAGGTTGTCTCACCCTTTTTGTATTTGTTCCTCTTAACTTCTAACTTTCAGACCTGCGATTTTCTGACTTTGTTTTCTTTAATACAGCAAGCAGAATGATGTACCCCTTTGCAAAGGACATGATGCTTCCTATTATCAGGACTTGAGCCCATGCATTATTGGACCTTCCAGCAAACGCTGGATTCCTATTCAGAACAGGTCCTCTAGCTCAGAATTGAGCTCTGCGGAGCTTGCACTTCATGGAAAGTATTGTTCCAACCTTTTTCTATCCTCCTGCACCTGTACTTTTGTTTTCCTGTTGTCTTGCAAATGCAGTCCACGGTTTATGCAGTAGATGGCTTTATCTGGCTAGTGTATTGATGTAAATTAATCCTTGCAGGAGTCAGTCCAGAAGATTTCTTTGAAGACTTGCAAGGTTGGAAATTAGCTTTAAAAAACTATTGGTCTTTGCTTACTCCATTAATTTTCTCTGATCATCCCAAGAGGCCAGGTGCTGAAGATCCATTGCCTCCATTTAATATGGTACGCAATGTGATGGACATGAATGCTCATTATGGGGGTTTAAATGCTGCATTCCTGGAGGAAAAGAAATCAGTGTGGGTGATGAATGTGGTGCCTGTTACGTCACGTAATATGCTACCTCTTATTCTTGACCGAGGTTTTCCCGGTGTTTTGCACGACTGGTTAGATTTTTACAACTTCGAAGTAATTTTTTTAAGTTGATAGGAATGAGATGGTTTAGGACTTCAAATTTTGCTTTGTTTTTAGCTATATTTATTTTCACAAGTTTTAGACTCATTTTCTTCCAGATTAAGATAACGTTAAAGTTTGTTAATCTTAAAGATTCTGATAAAATAATTTGTTTTAGTTTTAGATTCATTCTATAACTGAATATTACTGTCTTCCATAATTTTTCTATATATTATGAACCTTCAGTAGTTGAACTATATTTGACTTATTTCCTCAAATCATTGCGACAAATAAAGACATGGTTCACCGTGGTAGAATTGCTAATAAGATTTCTCCTTTCTGACAGGCAGCTATTTATCAATCTATTGGATTGTGAAAACAATTTTCTTATCTGATATATCTGGTGGTGTTCAGGTGTGAACCCTTCCCAACATATCCTCGAACATATGACATGCTTCATGCAAATGGGCTCCTCTCACATCTCTCTTCAGAGAGGTGCAGTTTGATGGACTTGTTTGTAGAGATGGACCGAATCCTGCGTCCTGAGGTATTTTCCACTTTTTACATGGTTTATGCTTGAATTCCAATGGGTGTATTTATGCCGCAATTAACTGTAAATGTCCCAACCGTTTGTTAGATAGTTTGAAGGAAAGTATCACCATTCTTGTTTGATTTTTCATATGTTTTCATTTTATATTCAACAGTTCCGCTGCAATTTTTTTTGTTTTTTGGATATTTTGAATCAACCCCCTAGAATGCTATTTCATTTTATGTGTACTAGAATATGTTGTGTTAGGGAATGATTTTTGAAAGATTTGTTGCTTGAACAACAATATAATGGGAAGCATTCATCCTTATAATATTTGCTTATGTTTATTTGCAGGGTTGGGTTGTGCTTTATGATAAATTAGGAGCTATAGAGTTGGCACGTGCGCATGCTACACAGATACGATGGGGTGCAAGAGTGATCGACCTTCAGAATGGTAGTGATCAGAGGCTACTGATTTGTCAGAAACCATTTTTGACAAAATGATTGATCAAAGAAGGATCAGAAGGTCTCAAGACCACAGATTTGTACACTGTTTTTTATCTGGTAATTCCTCTAATAATCCACCAAAACATCGTCTATGATTCACTCAGCATGGAAGTAGTGCATGTAGAAGCATGCATGTACAGTTAAAGTAATAATATATTATGCAGATTATTGAGCTTTGATGCTCAGGACATTGGAACTTGGTTGACTTTGTGATGAACAGCTTAGGGGATAGGGTTTCCGATAATGATAATTTGAGATCCTCAAGAAAATAGGGAAAATGAATAAAGAAAAGAAATTATAACCTAAGCTTCACACATTGGGTTCCTTGATTGCATTGCATCAGTAAGAAAGAAAGAAACCCTAAGCATCAAACCTAAGGTTGATTGCATCCCACCGTATCTGAATAGCAGTAATAATGCAAAATATCATACAATCTGTTAACAAGTCCTTATAACGTTGGCAAACTGATGAAGTTTATTTTGGCAGCATCAGAATGTGAGATACGGTGTGGAGTCGAGACAGGTTTGACATTTAGTGACTGAACAAGGAACAAAGGTGGAAGGCTGTAGATTAGAAAAGGAGGCAGCTGCAAAATGTAGCTGCTCTACTTTTTCCCTTTTTCTTTTTTTAAAAATTTTGGTCAAGGCTTTGTAGCAATTCATTCATCCATGTCATTTCTTTACCTACTTTATAGTGTACTCCTTGTATCGAAACATCATTGCGGTGCAATTGCCACGAAATGTGATTAGTACAAATAGATCAACCAAGCTCTCTCTCTCTCACTTTTCCTAATGGTTCCAGTTTTACATTCAAAAGCTTAGCCATATGGCAAATGGGAAATGATTCATACGCCTCAACTCAAATGTTTACGATATCCTGTAATATGATCATCACAGTCAAAGCAGTCGTTCTTCTCTTTTATTCTTTTAGAAATAATCAAGAGGATTGCGAAATTATTTGATTAAAAGGTGCAAAAAAGAACAAATTTATGCTCCTTAAATAATTGGGATGGTTCTCAACATTTATTTGTCAACATGCGAATACCTTTTCCTAACTTTTTTCTGTTCCTATTCCTCAGAAAGCATATAAAGGGTGAAAAAAAGAGAATTGAGAAATTAAAGGGGGGAAATCACAAGCTAAGAACACGACATTTATCCTCCAAAGGCTCAGAATTGACAAAAATCTAATAACAAATGGGTTGATTACTTCATTGGAACCTGGTTAACCCCAATTGTCGCTCTTCATAATTTCCAGCATAATGTAGTCCCGAGCCTACAATAAGAGATGAATTCCAAGTAAAAAACCCACTAGCAAAAGTTCAAGATTCTCAAATCATTCAAGAGCATAGAAGAAATGTGGATGTCAAGGGCACATAGATATAGTCCGGAAATGCTACACAAGTATTGATACCTTAAGACTGAAGAACTTGCCTATGATGCATATTCAGTGCCATAGTCAAGATCAAAAAGGATGCCCCTGCGATTTTCGGAGCCCATCCTGATCCTGAATTTCTTAGCCAGAGATTCAACTTTATCATCACACTCGTAGTCCATCTCTCGTATGCATCGCCTTCTGACCCTTTTTAGTGTTTCTTTGGATGGTACAAATCCAGCAGTCACCTGCCAAAAGAATTGTTCAATGCCCATCAATCTTTTTGTATGGAGATATCATGTGCTAATTCCTAACAACCAGAAAGAAAATGGAGTTACCATCTTGTCAATCATAGAGAGAGCAGCTTTTTGATCTCGATTGATGAGATGAGCATCAATAAGCAACGAATATGACTTAGCATTGGGTTTCACACCCAAGCTCAGCATGTGCTCAAACACCCTTGAAGCTTCAAAAGTCTGCCATGAAAGGATATATTTACTTGAAGAATTAGGTTTAAGTTCACAGCTTAAATCCCAAGAAAGCACCTTTCAGTCGCGAAGGGGGTGGTTCGATGAGTTTTTTAGAATGTGAGACTATGCTACAGGTGCAAGAGAGAAAAAGGACACAAAAGAAGAATCAGGCTAAGCATTTTTAACAACATCTAGGATACATGCATTTTGCAAGCTGAAGATTAACTCATGCATGCAGCTAAATGTACAGGTTGCAAGTGTATGTACATACAAGGGAGAGAGATACATACTTTCTTCAGCTTTCCAAATGCATAGATTAGAGCATTATATGAATGAATGTCAGGGGTCAACCCAAAAGAGGAACTTATTGCATCAAATGTTTGGTAGGCACGCTCGATATCCCATATGTTTCCACATCCCAAAATTATACAATTCAGAGCAGCAACAGACTTGTATGGAGGGTCTGCACGACTTAAGTTCTCAAGTTGATAATATACCTGGGGAGAATATTTCAATTTTTCAACATCAGCAACACCCTCCTCTATAAATGAGCAAAAACTATGCAAGTAGGTTTATGAAAAATTTTAAACAAGCAATGATGAATTGAATACCATAACAGCAAACTTGAAAAGCCTTTATTTCCCCAAAAGAGAGAAAAAAAGGAAAGAAAAGATTTCTCACACACAAAAATTGTAGTTACAAGGACGTAAGTGCTAAATTCTGATAAAGTGGCCTACAGATGCAAATTCTAATATAATTGCCAATGCATGCAGCCATCAATGAATGCATTCCAAGAATAGAATGATGCAGCCAAAATAATTTTATTTTAAACATATTCCACAGTTCTAAACACAAAGACAAGTGGTCTAAAAGGCTTCATTCAAATGCTCAATAAGCATCAAATGGTTATTGAGCAGCTTAAGGAATTTCTTTGAAATTTATTCATCACTAATATTTTTAAATTGGATTCATTCTAATTTAAAAGGCAACATGCATGCATGGTGACATTTCACATACTAATACCCTTCTCTTGAGAAATATAGCAATCGTCGATAACATTAAATAATAGATGATTCAAAGGAATATCAAAGTGTAACAGGACATACTGAATCCAAAGTCTCAAAACCATTCTTGGAGCAAGCCACAACCAAGGGATATAAAGAGGTGAAAGGTGAGAACAGGTCTTCTGCTTCGTTAGTGGACTTGCCATGAGCAGCCTCAAACTCATGCAACGTGCCAAAAGCTTTCTGCAGATTCCCCAATGATGCATATGCATAAATCTTCCCAAGGAAAGATTCAGGGTTGGGCACCTTCTTTTGACGCAATGAACGCCGTAGGATTGCCCAGGACACATCCAACAGTTTTGAACTGTATGTCCTACCCGCAGTTGCAAGTGCTGAGACAATTAATCCTTCATCTACAGAAAGCAAGAAAGGCGGCCTTGCATTTTCACCCCGAGCAATCCATTTGGCCATAAATTCCAAGGCATAAAATGCTAGCTTGCTGTTATCCACTTGCATTGCAACTTCTGCAAGATAGTTGCACAAAGTCCAATTTGGATAAAGAGCTCTATTCTGATCTGTTGTCTGATAAGAGTCATGAGAACAAAGTTAAATAATCAAACACTGAGCAAAGGCTACCTCCTAATCAAAACAATATCATTACCAAACAACATGGGTCATATACCTTGCACATCTCAATGACAGTGGCCAATTCATCAAGCCGGCCTTGTTTAACACAGCATGCCACACATTCTGTAAAAACTTGCATGGACAACTTATATCCAGATTTTAAGGCCATATCAATATGATTCAAGGCTGCTTCAAACTGTTGTGCCTCAAACAGCATTCCAATAACCAAATCATAAGTCTCATCGTCAGGCAGAGATTCTGTTTCACCTTGCAGCATCCTGATAGGAATAGATTGAAGGTGAATATCACCAATATTTTAGAAAACAATTCCAAAGATAAACATGCTAAAGCAGTGTATTACTGATGCTATTGAATTCCTACTAGAAAAATGAATGCACGTCCTTATTGAAAGCAAACTGATGAAAAAAAGGTCTTTAAAATTTAAAAGGAAATATATATCCACGACCACACAACCCCAAGTCCAATAGTATCGCAGAAGTGATTGTAACAAAAAATATATATTAGATATATCATTTTAAATAAAAAAAATCCAAACTCTCAATATAATTACAAAAAAAGAAACAAAATTAACTTATAGATTAATCCAAGCTCACTGCTACGAAATGCAAAGAAACAAACTTTAGCAGCAAATTAGAAACATTTTTAGTTATATCTCTTCTCATTTATTAACTCAAATATTTATGGAACTTTCAAGCAAAAGGCAACCTATAATTATCCAAAACACCCAAAAAAAAAACATAGGGCTTTAAAAGAGAGAAATTGGGTAGTGCTACTATAACTAACCGTTCAAGCAGCTTCTCAGCAGCTTCAGTTTCCTTAGCTTGCTTCATAGCCTTTAAAACGAAATTAAAGGCCGCTGTATTGGGAACAATGGCAAACTCGTCCATTTGCGCCACCAAATCAAGCAAATCACCTGCCGATGCTCCGATCATAAAATTAGCCCTCAAATAATGATTATAAAGATTCACATCGGGCTTATTGGGCTTCCCATTCTTATCCAGCGATCGAACCCAGAACTCAAATAGCTCTTTCACGTCGGTCCATCGTTGCTGAGTCATCAAATCGGCAAAATGGTTCATTAAAGCAGGAGCATCAAGGATTTGGGAGAGGTATTGAATCCGTTGGCCAGGAGTTTGGCTGAGGAAGCCGAGGGGAATAAGGGATTGCGCTAGGGAGGTTGTTTTTCTGGCTGCGTTTGGGTCTCGCCAGTTCTCGTGGTAGAGGGGGCTGCCGGAGGCTGGGTTGGGAGGGAGAGGGGTGGTTTGAGTTTCAGCCGTGTGGGCTGACTCGGCAAGTTGGGGTTCTTGGGAGAGGAAAGGGAAGCTGGAAATGGATTTGGCTTGGCTTACTCGGAGTAGGATTCGTGTTCGGGTCAAGATCGCCATTTGTGAAGCCATTTTTTGTTCGCTGTCAATAGTGAAGCAAAAGAGCTAACTTTTCAGGTTAGGGTTTTTGAGACGACGAAAAGGGGTTATCGCCTTTGAAGGAGACAATAGTAATTTCAATATACACAAAC
>CM025145.1:22622704-22636831 GCA_013467495.1 Gossypium gossypioides
TAGGATGATTGTTTTGACATGTTTTGAGTATGTTTAATCGTATTTTGAATAGGTTAAATGATTGGTATTTGAATTGCTTAAGACCCAAGTAAGCTTGAAATGGTAAGCTTGTTGTTCAAGGTACATTTTAGGTCTACACGGCCAGAGACAGGGGCGTGTGACTCGACCGTGTGAGACACACGACTTGTCGACACGGTCGTGTTTCACATGTTGGATGCTTAAGGTGAAAGTCAGTTAGTTACATGGCCTGGCACACGAGCTTGTGACACGGCCGTGGGACCCCTATTTTCAATTTTTGTGAATATTTCCAAGGCTTTCCAAATGATTTCAAATTGGCCTCGATTTGTTTCTAAAGTATTTTTAGGGCATCAAAGGCTCGATTTAGGGACGATATGTGTATGTAGGAATGGTTTAAGTTATGTTTTTGATTTTTGAATGAAATTAATTATAAATGTTACAATTGTACGGTAATGCTCGTAGCCTTAATTCGTGACGAAGAGGGGTTAGGGGTGTTACAGGATAAAAATGAAAATATTTCAAAATTAACATGAAATTTCTATAATTTTTAGATCTAGAAGGCTGTAGAAGGATGAAATTGAAATTGGATTGTAAAACGGGGTTTAAATGTGAAAGATATGATGGTTTCAGTTTTAAGGACTAAATTGAATAAAATGTGAAAATTTATGAAAATTGTGTAAAATAAAATTAAAAGGTTATATGTATGTACTTGAGTATTATAAGGTATTTGGAATTGATAATTTGGAATTAACTATTATATAGATCAATATTTGTATTGATCGGAGAATAATCAAGAAAAGGGAAAAATTTGTTGAATAGTCCTTACGATTCAATTTGCTAGTTGATTTTTATTAGGTAAGTTCATAGGATATGGTTAAGTACTTTTATGTATTTATTGTGGTTGAATTGAGAATATATCTATAATGTTGGATTGTAATATTACAATGTTAGTAATTTAGTACTAAAGGTGAGGAATGAATTAAGGACCTACTAGTAAGCTTTGCATTTGACTGCCTCTAGACGTACTAATGTCCAGAGTGTGAATACTACAGTAAAATATAGAATTACGAGGCGATATTTGCAAGAATATGAGTCTAGTTATAATATAGTTTTACAATGGAGTGGGTGAGTACCCCGAGGATCGTACCCAAGGGGGGCAAAGGCTAGATAAATTTTAACCTATACATTAAAATATCTAATTAATACTTTAATCAAGATAGTATGAAAACGTAAGTAAGAGATTTTTTTTTATTTTTATAGTAATAATAACAAAAAGAAAATTAAATTTCAAGAGATAGAAAAAGTAGAAGGAATCAAATCTAATGATAGGTGATTAACTTTCTTCGATAATCCCAATCAACTGTCGTTTCGGGTTCCTCATCAACCAACTAGTCTCTACCCTAGCAAGATCTTCTGATCTTTCACTAACATAACGAGTCAGCAATGACTACTTATCTTCTAACCTCACAATCTAGACTGGCTTAGGATGAAGGTGTTCATGGATGTGCAATACCAATTTTGGGTTAATTCCCACCTTGATAACTTCCTGGGGTTATCAAGACTAGGGTTTGTTTCACACTCTTCCTTTCCCAAATAGCTGATCCGTTGAGTAACCCTACAAAACAGTTAATAGATCATGCATCCACTCACTAATCCCCTATAGAAGGATTAGTTCCTCATAGCTTTTATAAACAACATGGAATAGATGGAAGAATAAAACATGGTGAATGAATTGTAGTGTAGAGTTTAAAAAAGGCCTGATTTATATAAATAATAACACGAATCCCTAGAAGTTAGTCGTCTTTAGAAATCAGATCTTTTGAAGGAAATCAACGAACAAATAAACTAAACTCTAAAAAACCTAAGAAAGAAAGAAAATTAAACTAAATCTAAAGAGAGAATATAGGTTAATGGAACCATGTCCATAACATGTGCCAAAGGAGCTTATTTATAGCATTCAGGTGGCTGTCATCCTTAACCTAGGTTAGCTGACATTCCTAAGCTTTAAGTTTAATTGTGCAGACTGAAACACCCCTGCTTCGTATTTATTTTTCATCCTAGAGTCGATGTTGCGACACAACAAGACCTGTGTCGCAATGTAGAAGTCAGTGTCTTCAGGGGTATGTCGCAACACCCGTAGTTAGTGTCACGACATGGAAGGCAGTTTCATCATTTCTCCATTCTGCCCTCTATGTTGTGACATCGGACTTCCTGTATTGTGACATAGTGTCCAATATCGACCTAAAATGTCTTCTAATGGTCTCTTACACACTCATGAAGTACGTTAGCTCTCCCTCAGGCCTCATTCGGCCCTTAAGGTCAATAAAAGACTCAATTCACACATTTTATTAGATCTAAGTAAAACTAAAGAAACTTCACTCAAATATAACGAAAATACTTGTATTTAGGTTCCTTAAGTGCAAAAAATAGTTTAATCTGGTACACTAAATTACGACAGACCAAACTCCTCCACATTTAAGTCATTGTTTGTCCTCAACCAACATAAACAAAGACAATAAAATGATGACCCTTGAGCAAATATGATACAAGTATTGATTTTGGAGCATAATTACAAACAATCTTAACATGATGAGTAGTTGACTTACAACTTTTGACCACAAACACCTAAGTTCAGTATGTTACACAGTGTACAAGTATTAAGGGTCTCACCTATAGGAATCCATCAACAAATCATTCAAGTACATTGATTATCCGAGTAAAATACAAATAGTCATTTATGCATATGTTCAGTGTGATGTCCATTCATGTATAAGGATATTTTAGGTCACATAGGACTTTTCGACTTGTAACGTTCTGAGGCTTAGGACAAGTATGAAATTCAAAAATAGTAAGTGTAAAAAATGGTTACAAATACAAAAATAGTTTGGCACATCGTATTGGTTCCTATTCTTCCCCCCTTAGTGACCCTTACCCGCTCATCACCTTATTTCTCCTTCTCTCACCTTCCTTATCTCTCCATATAGGAAATCATAGCATGGCATAGTAACTACGGCTAGCCTACAAGTTTTTTGTGCACTAATGAACGAGTTGTTCTTTCTTTTGTGACTTTATCACTTTTCCCTTTTGCAATACATCTCACTCAAGAATGCCTTTTAGCTTTTCAAGTGCTTATTCTACTCGTATTGATTTTTTTGTGTTCTTCTCTTGTTTTGCACTTTCAAGCTAACCTATAGTTCCCATATCACACTAATCTTTCCTTTTTCACTCTATTTTTACAAACTCTGCCATGATGTATTTACTTAACCCTCAATACATATGGCCAGACGTCTATAATTGTGCAGTACAGGACCAAAGAAAAAGGGCAAATACAATTTAACGTTTTTAAGCTCGAGGATTGTAATGGAGTTCATCTAGATGTGTCAACATGCTCAAAAATTGCTACTAAAGGTGAAATATAATTAGGATAGCTTTTTGGCTTTGAATGTGTTCCAAACAATGCCTTAGGTCATCCCTAAATATCTCAACATGCACAAATTAATTAACCAAACAAATACAAATTCAACCATTTATCATTCGTAATAACATGCTCGTTTCCTTGTATTTTCTATATCACTTGGTACAATCGATTGCTTAATGCCTATTTACAGTGTAACGTATAGAACTTAGTAGTCTAATAGTAAAAAATTTAAAATCACCTATCATCATGCCAAATTTATTCATAACACAAGCAACCTAAGTACATGTTCCTAACCAATCACTTGTATTTCAACAAGCTTAAGCACACAAAAGATAAGAAAAATCAAAGAACGTATAAAAATTTAAAGCAAATTTTCTATGTTACCCCCCACACTCTAGTTGACACATTGTCCTCAATGTGTAACACATAAAAAGATAATGAGAGAAGTTACCCGATTGATTGTGATTACTGTAGCTCCTATTGGTGGGAGCTTCCTCCTTTGATCGTGTAAAGCTTGAATTGTTTGTGTCTCCTTCGTGTTGGGTTCTTAAATAGAAAACTTAAACAAAATACAACATACTAAAAATCTAATTATTAATCCTACTCCTACATATTTTAAATCATCCAAAAATTAATAAAAGTTTTCAAAAATAAAAAATGTTCAATCATCCTTTTCAAAATCCATTTCCTCACTTCCATCATCTTTCTCATCCTTTTCGTTGTTATGCACTCCTTCTCCTTGCTCCATATCTACTGCCTAAACATGTCAAGTGTATAGTTGGGGACCTGAATGTTGTTTTGCCTCGCAAATTCTTGGAAAATTGGTCTCGACTTTTGCATCCATTGTATTATCTAATCAAGCTTTGGATGACTATTTTCACCGATGTCTTGTTGAGCTTGTGTCAACATTTGTGACAAAATCGGTGTAGTAGTCGAGTATTTTTGTCGCTTGTTCCAACCTTTTATTTGTTTGGCTCGCAGCTCTACATATTGTTGGAACAAGGTGTCGTCTATAATTCTTTGGTACGGTTTTATCGATTGCTCTGTGGATGTCATAGGTATACCCGCCTTTTTGCATAAAGCCGTTACTAGATGAGGAAAGAAAATGCCCCCTTTTTGGGCCATTGATGCATCTTGTCATGTATTGGTGGATCCATTTACTGATACATACCTATTTTTTTCTGTAAAATAGCATAAAGTAATACTTCCCTAAAGGTTGATGAAAGGATACATCTTAGAGCAAGTACTATTCTCATGCACACAAATACATCTTAGCCTCTGAAAACATAATAGCTTGATGAAAGGATACAGAAACGTTGGTACCTGAACGATATTTCCATTCACCTCTTCCTTCAGTTAAATACTTTATAACGTTATTCGTATCTATGTCTCGGAAATATTTTAAATAAGTTTCGTCAATAAAATCATTTTCATATTATGGAGCATTATAAAAGTCACAAATAATTCGAGGGGTTACTCTCACTTCTTTCCTTCGCACAAGTATCGATTCCCACATATGACCTTTACTATTCCTAGTCTCGTGGTCCCCTAAAGATGCGTAAAATTCCTAAACCATAGGGACCACGACACTATCTTCAGGGATCGTCCAAAAACATTCCCACCTATGCTATCAGACTAAAGGTCGTATTTCCTTACACAAAACCATTAATAGATTGAATCCCCTTTCTTGGATAAAAGTTTTTCCTTGAAGTTTAGTAAAATATTTTCCAATATTTGGGTTTTCAAAATTAGGGGTGTTTAGACCCGTCGATGGATCCATTTCCATAGTTCACCTAAATTTCCTAGGAGGCATGATATTTCAATAAACAAATAATTCAATGAATCAGTAAAAAAATTGAATGTAGGAACCTTTAACCTTAGTTATATGCTTAGAGGTTGTTTGGATTCCTTGTTGCTTTCACATGCTTGGAGGTTACGCAATTGGGTCGGGTCAACCCTGTAGAAAATTGTAGCGATGTCGTGACACAGAGGGTCCGTGTCACGACATGTCTGTCAGTTTGTAGGTCTGAAGGAAACTGTCTGCTATGTCGTGAATCGTTGGGTGATGTCATGACACTAACTTTGTTTCGGCTCAAAACTCTAGTTTTAAGGATGTTTCGATTTAGAGATGAACCTACATCAAATAAAAGTTAAAATCTAAACTAGGTAATTAGTTAAATATACAATAATTTACAGAATTTAAGCAACAATTCAACTAATTTTAATTTTTACTACCGGATTCATATGATAATGTCATCAATTAACCGATATATGATTTTCCTATTTTTTCGGTATTGGTCCATCGTCCATCGTGTCATTCCACATGTGCCTATTTGTCCCTTCCCTTAAACCTGTTTATTCTTTTTGCATGCATAAAAGGAAGCGTGTCCCTTGACTCGAGCAAGTTAGAAAGAAATTATTTTTTACATTGTTCCCCTAACTTCCTCTTACCTTCCTCGCTCGATTGATGGCCACATTTAAAAGTTTCAATCTCACCATTAATTTTCATCATTAATTCATTCTTTTCTAAATCAATGGTAGATCTAGAAGTGGCTAAAAAGGGTCTTCCTAATAAGATTGGTACCTCACGATCTTCTTCGAAATCAAGCACCACAAAATATACAGGGATAATGAAACTTCGTACTTTAATTAACATATCTTCCAATACCCCTTTTGGACGTACCGAAGACCTGTCAGCCAACTGTAATGTTATTTGAGTAGTTTTTAGATCCCCCAAGCAGAGTTTTTCAAAAATTGATAGAGGCATTAAATTAATACTAGGTCCTACATCATAGAGCTCTATTAAAATGAATGCTTCCTATCTTTATGGGAATAGAAAAACTTCATCGGTCTTTCAATTTTCGAGGTACCTGTCTTGAAATAATCACGCTATAGGTAGCATTTAAATTAACTTTCTCTCCTACCTTAATTTTCTTACGCTTAGCCATCATCTCCTTTTAACACTTAGTGTACTTGGGAACTTTTTCAATTAAATCAATTAAAGGTAGGTTAACATTTAATGTTTTAAACAAGTTTAGGAAACTTACAAATTCATCCTCATCCCGCTTTTGTTTTTCTTCTAGTTTTGAAGGGATTGAGATTTTTGTGATTTTGGCATCTTTAGATGTTACTTTTTCTAGTTCAACTGATGGTACCTTTGCCTCTTCTGGCCTTAGTTCTTCTTCATCTTCTAGGAGTTCCTCTCGAGGATCATCAATATTCTCCATAACTCCCTCCAGAGTAGGGTTTTCCAGGCTACTCAGTACTTTCCCCAATTGAAGTGCTATCGCCTTCACATGCTCCTTACCTTCTCTTCGTGGATTGTCTTCTATATTGCTAGGAATAGCTGTGCTAATTTTTCTTTTGATATCACCCATCATGCTCATTAATTGGATCATTTGATCTTCGAGCTACATTAATGTTCTGTTTGAGTTGGTGCACTCAAACAACTCCTGCTTGACATCCATTCTCATTGACTGCATCTCTCCTTTAATTCTATCCAATCGTTGACTACATGAAATACAATCATTTGGGCTGACCCTATCCTAGGGTTTCTACAAGAAGGAGGTTGGTAATTAGTGTTTTTAACTTGATTTAAATTATTAATTGCTCATTGGTTTCCCCTATATCAGATTCGGGTGATCTCTCTAGCTGGGATTATATGTATTCGAATAAGGGTTTCCACCCTTATTCTTGACGTAATTTACATCCTTAGCTAGATTATTGATATAGTGGAAACGCAGTTTGTCTCCCCCGTGCATAAACGGTGTAGAAATAGATTCGATACGGTTGAGTCTTTCCACTAACTGTTGATACTTATCATCCTCTTGGATAGCTTTTATCGTAGTTGGTTTCTAACCATATATGAATCGTTCAATTGGCCACTGGCAGAATTTTAGTGCCATGTTCTTAATGTTCATACGGGCTCCTCCTACCTCTCCATCTAATCCATATCGTGCACTTGCATCCAACCCATTATAGAATACTTGTAGTCACATCCACTCAGGAAATCCGTGGTGCAGGCCTTTTTGAATCAAAATTTTGAAATGTTCCCACACCTCATAGAACCTTTCTCCCTCCATCTACCTAAAGACAACAATCTCTTGTCTCAACTGAAATAATTTGCTAATCGGGAATAACTTCTGTAAGAATTTTCCAATGAGTTCATCCCATGTTGTGATAGATCTTGGTGCTTGCGAATCTAACCAAGAAAATGCGTTATCAATCATGTAGAAGGGGAACAACTGAAGACGAATAGAATCATCAGTGGCCCCACTATATTTAAAAGTATCATAGAGTTGAAGAAACTACTTTAAATGTTGATTAGGGTCCTCTGTCATAGTGCCCCTAAACTGCAAATTATTCTAGATCATCTGAATCATACTTGGTTTTATCTCAAAATTATTACCTGTAATCGTCGGCCTTGCTATACTTTCTTGAACCATGTCCAGACTTGGTAAGGTATAATCCCTTAAATTTCTTTTGATCCAAGCCATATGAATGTTTGCAGGAAGCTGTGGTGTTGGTGGGTTTCCTAAGGCGTTATTGTCAGCGTCACTAAATAGTGGATTTTTACGGGGTACGTTACTTGCAGTTGGTGGTAGTGGATTTTGTACCTACTACTGTTGTTGCTATTGGTAATTTCTTCAGATTTTTCTTTTTGAAATGGTGGTCGCTACAATAGGTGTGCCCTTACTGCGAGTAATACACTAAACCTAGAAAGAAGATATTAGTAACAATTACTAAAATAAAATCGTATCTATAACCTAAAAATTTCCTAATTATTCTTTTAGGGTGCAAAAATTAAAATTAACCTAGTGACGTTGCCTCTTCGGCAGCGGCGCCACAACTTGACCGCCTCCGAACGTGCTAATGTCTAGAGTGTGAATAATGCATTAAAATATAGAATTAGGAGGCGGTATCTGTAAGTATACAGGTTTAGTTGTAATATAGTTTTACAACAAGGTGGTTGAGTACTTCGAGAATCGTATCCAAGGGAGGTAAAGGCTAGATCAATTTTAACCTACATACTGAAAGATCTAATTAATACTTTAATCAAGTTATAGAACAAAAATGTAAGTAATAGGTTTCTGGGATTTTTATAATAATGATAACAAAGACAAAATAACATAAAAGAAAACTAAATTTCAATAGATAGAAAAATTAGAATGAATCCAATCTGATGATGGGTGACAACTTGCTTTGGCAATCCTAATCAACTGTCATTTTAGGTTCCTCATCAACCAACTAGTCGCTACCATCGCAAGATCTTCCGATCTTCCACTAACATAACGAGCCAACAAGGACTAATTATCTTTCGACCTCACAATTTAGACTGGTTTGGGGTGTAGGTGTTCGCAGATGGACAATACCAATTTTGGGTTAATTCTCACCTTGATGACTTTTTGGGTTTGTCAGACTTAGGGTTTATTTCACGCTCTTCCTTTCCCAAACAGCTGATCCGTTGAGTAACCCTACAAAACAGTTAATAGATCATGCCTCCACTTGCTAATCCCCTATAGAAGGATTAGTTCCTCATGGCTTTTATAAACAACATGGAATAGATGGAAGAATAAAACATGGTGAATAAATTGAAGTGTAGAGTTTAAAAAATGCTTGATTTATATTACTGTTAAATGTGGAAACAAGAAGATTGTATTGTTAGGTATTTTGTTATTTTAATGATGAATTGAGGTGACTTTACTTCTTTAATTACCTATGAGCTTACTAATCATATAAATGCATACTCTGTTTCATTTTATATTTTCTTTTATAGATGGCATTTTGTGGAACATGTGTGCCAGATCACTCTAGAGCTCACACTATCCAACTTCTGACTTGGTAGACTATTAAATTGTTATAGACCTGGTTATGTGGCATGTACATAGGCCTTGATGTGGTTAAATGTTGATTTTGGAAAATGGTGAAATGAGTCCATTTATGAAATGTTTATTTTAGGAAGTTTATGTGATATGTATATAAGGTTGAATTGTATATGTGTGGGGTTAATTGGAGTATGCTCGTGTTTGAACAAAGAAAGTGGTTGATTTTGGATGCCTTATGATGATGTTTGAAGTATGTTTGTTGGCATTGTGGTATGTTATATTTGAAACTCTCTAATAGCTAATTTGGAGGTGAAAAAGGGTTGGATTATTTTGATAGGAATGGTATAGATTTGTAACAATTTAATTGAACGGTTTGTTATGCTTATAACCTTGTTGCGAAATGGTGCTAATGAGACATATTGGTTAGGTGATTAGTATGACACCCCAAACCTGTCCAGGATAATAGACTCAAATTTCGAACATCACATTAGTCACTGAAGTGACTCTCTATTTAAAACTTTACAAACCACACCAACAAACTGTACATACCACGCATTTGCAGAATATTTCATACAGGAAATTAGACCTAACAGCATGCTTTTCTAAATTAATCATTTATTTCACAGAATCAGAAGGTATAGGGTGTACCTTAATACTTGGTGGTTTCCTTAGCTGCAAAAATTTGTTAGTTCATTTAATTATCATCACATTAAACAAGTAATTAAGCCATCTAGATTAGCAATCAAGCAAGCAATTATAAAGTTCAAAAATCTCAAATTTAAACAGTCCGTAATGTCCGTTTACAACCTATTGAAAATTTTATTTAAATTGTTTAAGTCTAATTCTCGTACTAAACCCTTGGAACGACCCACATCACATTCACTTCAGATTTTAAAAGCTCAACATACTTTAAAAAAAGGCCTTGCGATGGATCACCAAATTGTCACCCTCCTCACTAACCCGTAATCTATTTATCTGCATGGTAAAGTAAGGAGTGTGAGATTTGAGAAGCCCAATGAGTACACATGTATAACACAAATATACACACCAGACATGTTAGGATTGACACATACTTTAACAATTCACATATAACACAGATTACTTACTCATCACAGTGATATATTAGCAATTCATGAATATGAAACATAGTCAAATTATACACTCATTGGATAAACAGATCTCCAAAACACACCACATGACTTATAAAGTCGTTCATTATCTCCATGTAAGTGTAGCATGTATGCTCACACTCTCTAAACACACCATGCTATCTACGGTGAATGAAGCTATGCTCGACAATCCCTTATCTCTCCAATGCTATCTCCAGACCATAATTCCCAACACATAATAAAAGGGTGAGTACTCTTAATCCTATGGCATGCTAATGATATCCAACGGTTTCAAGTGTTCGCATTGCCAACATATCTAATTAATCACATTTTATTTAAAAATATAATTGGCTCCCTCTACTGTTGAACTTGCACTTAGCATTTCACAATAATATAATTTAGCACTAATCAGAACTTGCCATATCATAAAACTCATAAATCACTTATGGATTCGTGCATGCATAAATGTGCATACATAGATGTGCACTATCAACAGAATTCACATGTTATAAAATTCAGCCTTATATTATTTATTTTATGTCCAATTGCAAGTACTACATAACCATATACGAATATATATTACATATATATACATACTTATTTAGTGTTCTTTGTCACATTAACTTTAGCGTGCATTAAAGTCCCATATACATTTATATATATTAGATAATACAAAAAAACCTATAACCGTATATATTATATATAATAAAACCCACACATATATATTATGTATAGTAGAACCATACATATATATGTACTATGTATATAACAAACATATGCAAATATATTACACATATAACACCCATACACGTAAATACATATAACACCAAAACCCATATATGTTATATATAAATAACAAAACCTCTATACGTATATATTATATATACACATACCTTTTAAATTTGCACAACATGGATACTCAACAATTCAAAAAAATATCCAAGAGTTTGAACTAGGAAAAGTTCGAGTTTTGCACACCATAAGTGGAGGGTTCACAAGCCTCACTTTGACTTTCTAGATCTCGTAATTCTTGCTAAAATATGGCATACAAATGCACTCACCTTTAGCTCACCATGACTCGTCAAACTAGACAACTTTATGCTTGCCTCTATCTCAGTTTGTTGAGGCTCCACAAACATTTTCAACTTCGCACAAAAATATACATATTACTAAGCATTCAAAAACAATCTAACTTATCTCTTTGTGTTCATACAAAGGCTCTCCACTCACACATACTTATTCGACTTATTTTGTACAATCTATTTCACTTAATTTCTTCTTTTTAACTTAATTAAATCCTTAATTTCTACCTCCTAATCCTTAACTTGTGCCTAATTATAGATCTAGGCTAATAGTTCAACTCAATTTTACTAGACACTACTTTTCTCGAAAAACCAATGTTCATCCTCATTCCCAAAAAAAAACCATTTAATTCATGTAATTATTTAAAGATTTTGATAAATTGAATTTACAAACCTCTTAATCTCCTCAAAATATACTAAAAATAATTTTAAAGCATCTCTTAGCTCTTTATTATGAGCTTCACCATTTTTTATGCAAAATTCGATTCCATAGATCTTTAATTTCATTACTTAGATTTCTGGAAATTCAAATTAAAGATAGCTTTAAACAGACAACAAATTAATCTTCATAAATTTGATTTCATCATAAATGTGAAATACTTATCTTATAAAAATGAAAAATAAAAAAGAAAAGTGCGGGAGAGATAAAAAGATGCAGGGTCGTTTGTCTGTTTGGCAGTCAAACACTGACTAGTTCATAGATCTTTGGGCTTTGATTACCAAGGAATAGAGACTTTACAAATGAAGCCTAAGGGTTGGCATTCCATTGTTGTTATTTTATATGTATATGGTTACAATTATCTACGTACCCAATGTGCCTATGATGTAGCACCAAACGGACTGTAATACATAAGAAAACAATAGATTTACCTTTAGTTCAAAAATCTCCACAATTTTGCACCATTGAGCAAAAACGAGCTAAGTTTAGGTGAGAAATTGGAGAAGAAAGAGTGATTTTGCAAAATTGAAAGAATAAAGAGTGTTTGGATGCTAAGAAAATATAACAGATGCAAGAATTTTTGAGAGAAAATTTTCCAATCTAAATCTAACAAATTTTTAAAATGAAAAAGCATGGAGAGAAATTGGGAAGGAAATTGGCTTTTATAGCCAACTATTTTTTTTAAAAATTGGGTTTTTATAGCCAAATTTCTCCCTTATTATAATAACTCCCTTTTTAACAACTAATTTTAATTTACACATTTAACATTTACTTTAACCACTATTCCAAATTAGTCTCTATTAATTTTTATTGCTGCCCTAATTATTAATACCATTATTATTTTTACTATTATTAACTAATTATCTATTTTATCCTATTTTAGCTTCTATGACACAAAACCCAATTTTTCTCTTGAGCCCACAGTCTAATGCCCATTTCTACTAACTCAGTTTTTGGGATGTGACAATTAGGATTTGATATATGACATGTTTTGGTTAAGTCTAAAATGTTAAAATGATGGACTTTTTTGTTTGAGTAGTTGATGAATACCTAAGTTATTAAGCTTGACAATGTGACCATTTCATGTGGTATGGTTGAATGGTCTTATAGTTGGCTAAATGCATGTATTGGTACAAGTATTAGTTGGTTTTATGTAGGTTTAAATGGCAAAATATGCACCATTTGAGCCATTGGCTTGTCTTGGCATGAATTGGGTAGTTAATGGCATATTTTGTACCACACGAGCTAGCAAACGACAGTGTGTCACATACGGGCTGGTGACACGACCGTGTGACCCCTGAAATGTAGGATTGTTTTGAGCAACAGGGTTCTCAATTGATACACGGCCTAGCCACACAGTCGTGTATCTTCTGGTAAAATTGGTAATTTAAACCACACAATCACAGTGAGTTACATGGCCTAAGCACACGATCGTGTGACCCATGTTTTGCACATCTACCATTCTTTTTGTAAAAGTTTCAAAATTGTACCTGTTTGATTTCGAATCAACTCTAGAGATTATAAGCTCAATTTTGATTCGTTTTTATTTGTAAAACATGATTTGTGTGTATGTATGAGATTATTAAATGTTTAAATTGATCTTTTGATTTATGATTTGCATTCTCCTATTTTGTCGTTTGTTGTAGCATCCTATAGCTCGGGTCCGATGACCAGACTGAGTATGGGGTGTTACAAGAAGTATTTTGAAGATCGTACCCAAGGGATTACTAAGTTGGTGAAAGCTATTACTCAATCAGGTATCCGAAAACAAGTACTAGTCTAGTCAAGTTACAAATTATTAGTGCAAATCCAAGATTAAAATTGCAAGAAGACTAATTAAATAAAAACTAAACCTCAGGTTAAAACTAATGGAAACTTCCTATTCCTTGTTTAAACGATGTGACCTACTTAGCCAAAGTTGGTTGAATTACTAGTTATCAATTAAGCAGTGTTTACTTTAGTTGATTTATTTACCATCTTAATTAAGAATACCCTCTCGGTCCCATCCTTGCTAAGAGTTACTACATAAGATACCCTTTTGGTCTCCCTCAGCCATACGGATACCCTTTTGGTCCACCACTGCAACAGCTCGATTTTGACCCAACTTGGAACAATGCTTTCGGGACCACACATTCGAGTCTAAAAAATATTTTAATATTTTTTTCTATGTTTATTATGTGTGAATTTATATGTGTGAAAGTTTCGTGAATTAATTTTATTGTTTGAGTGCTTAATT
>CM025145.1:22636931-22654681 GCA_013467495.1 Gossypium gossypioides
TATAGGGAGATCGGCCTATTATCATAGTTTTAAATTATAAAATGCTAAGTATACAAGAATTTGAGTATTGGTGCATTAAGTTTTATAAAGTTCAATGTTTACTTAAATTTGATTTGGTTGGCTTGGTAAAGTAGTTTGATATTAACGTAAAAAAAAAATTCTGAGTTGGGTTTTGATCGGTAATGCCTCGTAGCTCTAATCTGGCGACGGATTTGGGTTAAGAGGTGTTACAACCACTCATCACAAGTTTACTAAAGGCTTACACAATAGAATACCCTTTCGGTCTCATCTGTCTAATTATTCTACTAAGCTAGTCAATTCTAGTATACTGAGAAATTTAGCAAACTCGAATAAATACCCAGTTTTAGATAAATAAACATTCAATTATATAATCAATTACTCAAACAACCATGCAAGATTTTAATAATAGCACATATTTTATTCTTCTATTCATACAAGCATTCAATTAATTAAATTTACGAAAGAGATATAAATAAAGAGAACAAATAACAAAATGCTTATTGATAAATCAAGATAACGACACGTGTTCGAAACATTCTTTGCTAGCAACGTCTAAACTTCAGAATAGAGGGATTCTGACTAAATTCTCTTTAATTATGATTACAAAGTTAATTATATAAGTGAGAATTTGAAGACTAAAATACCCCTCCATTTAATATAACAGTTAAGGCTTTAACTTAGAAAAGACCCTGAACTACCACACTCGGAGAATCGTTGCAACATTGCGACGTAGAGTACCTTCCTCGTCGCGATGTGGAACTAATGTTGTGACTTTTAGGTCACAATGTTGCAACATTTGCAATAATTTCTCCCCAAAATTTTTTTCTTGCGTCTATCTTCAATGTTACGACTTTCATGGCCTAGTGTCACGACATCGATAGTAGTGTCTTCTAGAAGTTGTATTTTTAGCTCCTGATACATCCTACATAACCATATAACCTTATTTAGATATCAAATACTTTAAAAACTATTAAAAGTAATAAATTGACTCCTTAAACTGTAAAAACATAAATTATTACTAAATAGACTTAATCTTGCTATTAAACAAGCTATAATTATATGAAAAGGGATACAAATAACATGATCGGTTGTGGTATATCATACCCTTACACTTATCTTTTTGCTTGTTCTCAAGCAAACCAAGTCTAAACACACAACATGCAGACAATGTCCTTCGGATTATTTTAATTAGTAAGAAACATGGTAGGCAACTACTAAATTTGTATCAAATCTATCTCACATGCAGCTTAATCTTGATAAATTGATAACTTGAAAACTTTCAAAGTAAATTTGTCTAGTTCACTAAGTTAAATAACTAACAAACTTAGAAGTGATCCAAATGACCAAATGGTCAATCATATTACCATCAATTTAAGTCATACAGATACTTAGTAGATACAATCATATGAATAAAAAACATTCACCAAGTTAATTATTAACAATTCCAAAAAATTCATGCAAAGAGGATGCTTAAGTCACATAGGTCTTCTATGCTTGTAATGTTGTGAGGCTTAGGACAGTAGGAGTTTAAAAAAAATATGGCTCAAAATGGTTCAAGAACTAGAAATAGTTAGGCGCATGAAATTGTTTCCTTTCACACCCATTTTTATCTATTGGGCTCACCTTCTTATTTCTCATTCTCTCACATTCCTTATTTCTTCAAAAGATGTGGAAGATTTAGTTCAATATTGGTGAGTATTTGTAGCACCCTGACCGGTGAAACCTTAGTGTCAGGATACTGTTTAGATAGATAAGGTAGATATGATAATTTTCAAAAAGGTATAATGTTAGAACTAGACTAAGATAAGAACCCTTTGAGCAAGCCTATGACGCCTTGATGTTGGCGAGCAATAGGTTGGCACATAGTGGTCAAGAAGTGTGTTTGATTAGGAAGGATTCACCCAAAAGCTTCGATGGCACATAGAGTGCGAACCCCGTATTACAATAGATGAATAGAAAGGCTAGTGTGTGCCAGAGTACGTGGTGGGGCAAAGATATGAGCTAAAAGTAAAAATAAAAAGTGCACTGAAGTAATTAAGATATGGCTGAAGCCTTGATATTTTAATATTGCAAAAAATTCAAAACATGTCCTAAGAAGGCGAGATGTTAGATTCGACTAAGAGTTGAAGTTCACGAGTACGCCATTGGGAAAAGTCTCTAAAGAGAATAGGTTGGCATGGTACTATCCGTCCAACGATGCTTTTGGCGAAAAAAGGTAAGGTGAGTAGTTGGCTTAGGAGTAATGAAGGGTTTCTAAAAATGGAACTTAGTAAGTTGTCATGGAATTTTGAGTGTTAGGGATACCGTCGAAAGGCATTGCATGTTAAACTTATCTGGTATGATCTTGGTTACATTTTAACAAGTAGTCAGGAATAAACCATGAAATGAAATCACAAATATCTATATGAATATATAGGTGGATTGTCATACACGTTTCCTTACAGTTATGAACCACCTATACGACAACTTGATTTGGATTGTAACACGTGTCAAGTTATCATATGGATGAGGGTTATATAAATCTGGGTGACCAGGACTGAAAAGAGAATTATTCTTTTCCTTCTCTAATAAGTATTTTCAATTTGAGTCTAAAGAAAAATAGAATAAACGCTTTCTCTCTTTTCAAAAATAAAATGTTACTATTATCTAGTTCGAAGAATGGAGAGAAAGTATTCCTTAAACTAGAGTAGAAATCTTGAGCTTAATTAGTGATTTCTTCTTACCGAGGTAGTAGTCACCATAATCTCTGAGAAAAACTTAAAACTAGAGCCCCAGCTGCTACTAAGGTTACCAGGGGAATCTCTAAGACTAACTCTTACATGTATGTTTGTAGTCTAGAAATTTTTATGCTAAGTGACTAAAGCATGAAACTGAAACTAGTAAAGATGGCTCTGAGAATGAAAATAATGGTATGCATGCATATATATCTGAAAGCTTGAACAAGTCTATCTTGAGTTAGTCATGGTTTGAAGGAGTCTGATATGAAGTGCATTACATCTGTAAGCATGAATGCATCTGTTATGAATAAGTCTAAAAGGAATAAGTCTGTTAAGTATGAGTTTGCATGAAATGTCTGTGTCTGTCTCTAGAGTCGTCTAAAGGGTTCCGACAGGTCTAAAAACACAAATATCTGATAAGGACAAGTCCATGGTCATGGCACTCTAAAGACCATATAGTGTAAGACCATGACTATGCTATGAAATCATATGGATTATGTAAAGGACGGTTGGGTGAGTACCAGCGATGAGAGGCAAACCTCACGACAATAAGTTTAGGGAAATCCCTATAGTGAAAAACACCAATTTCTGTAAAAGTAAGCCTTTGTGGCTATTTCTAAAAGAAAGCATTTGTGGCGATCTTTGTTAAATGGAAGTCTTTGTGGTGATCTATATTAAATGGAATACCTTGTGGCGATCTTTGTTAAATGAAAACCTCTATAGTGATCTCTGTTAAATAGAAACGTTTGTGGAGATCTCTATTAAATGGAAGCCTTTTTGGTGATCTATGTTAAATGGATGCCCTTGTGGCTATTTTAACTAAATGAATGCTTTGTGGCAAGTTTTGTTAAAAGGACGCCTTCGTGGCGAGACTCTGAAAGGAAAGCCTCTATGGCTATTTTTGGAAAGGAATGCCTTCGTGGTTTAATCTGAAGAATGACTCTCAAGATGATCATTTGAAGACAACACCAATGGGCATACTTTGAATGAATGACGTACACGGTATTATAAGAGTTGGCAAGTGTGGATTAGATTTGAAGGAAAAGCCAGTATGGAAGGTTATGGAAAACTCTGTACAATCGATAGGGACAAAGTTATGATCGAGAAACAAATTATGAAATCCTTGAATAAGGGCTCAAGTAAAAGAGCATTTTCTCACTAAGTTATATCGAAATTACATGTCTTAGGTAAAAGAAGCGCTAGGAGGGACAACATTAAGGCCTAACTAAAGGAATGGCGAAGTGGGCACTCATGCATACAAAGCGAGGATTACACGAGCATGTCGAGTCTAATAGAAACATTTTTGTACAAGTCTCAAATTGTTTTTTGTAAGCCTGATAGAGTGAATAGATTGTGTTGGTCAATAAATGAAGTTAGTTGTATTATTTAGAGGTTGAATAAGGGGAAACATTACAAGCCAATGTGATGTGTAATTATATTTTTCGGTTATGTACATAGAGTACGCCTAAATGTAACTTTGACGACCAGTATTACTAAATAAGATGTGTTCCTTTGGTAATTTGTATGTCTTAAGCATGTATAAGTTTGTAATAGTAATGTAACACTCAAAACCTAGACCCGGTGAATCAAGTCGAGTTGAAGGCATTACAGACAATTAACCTTTAAGGCTGTTATTTCTATAATGGTATAGAAGCCCTCTTTCTCAACCTTGGCAACATCCAGTTTGACACACTCGTCCTCCAGAGCTTGCCCCCTAACTCGATGTTTGACGGCCTCTAACACCAAGTTAAGTTGATTTTGATGGCTTGCATCTTTTCCTTCCATTCAGACATACCATCTTCAAAAGAGATCCCTCAATTGGGTTGATAGTGGTTCTTTTTAGGTTCTTTCCAATATGCATTCCCGTCTTCGTAAGAAATTCAAGGATAAGCATCGTATGGGTCATATGTCGAGCAATTACCTTTCCATTCTTTGTTTTCATTTTCTACCAAACATGTGTAACTATACAAATCATAACAAAGATCGTATCATCATCCCCCATAAAGGCCATAATCATCCTTGTAACGCCCCAAAAAATTAAGAGTTTAATTGTGAGAATCTGCAGTAATTAATTTATGTATCTATGATTCTGCGCTCTACTTCTGGGTTTAAGGTCTGGAGTTCGAGTTGCATTGCTAAAAGTTTTGTTATTTTTAAAAATATACCCTTACCCATGTGTTAGGTGGTTAAGTGCAATTCTAGGTAAATCAGTGCTAAGAATGAGCCTGCTAGTTCACTAGTTAAGCATCTGTCTGTATTTTGTCTGGTTCCAAGTTCGAATCCCATCGTATATGTTAGGAAATATATTTTTTGCAAATGCCGAAAGAGGTGGTGGTTAATTTAAAAATTTCAAAGGAAATGTTATCTTTATTTTCTTTTCTAAAAACTTTTAAGTTCCTTTTTTTTAATGCTCTTCTTCTTTTTATTTCCTTCTTTTCTGTAATTAAATTTTATGTGAATTGGGAAGCCTTGTTGCCTGAAAGGTCGATATTGTTTAAGTTTCGTTGTGATTTTCTTTCATTTGCGATTTTCATTGTGTTAGCACTTTTCTGTTGAAATGGGATTTTTGCTTGTTTACTTGACGTTCTGTTCAACACCCGATTGGTTACTTTGTTTAGGCAAGGATATTGCAAGAGATATTAATCCATTGTGTTATTCTGATTTCTCCTGTTTCGTGCGAGGTGAGTGTACGAATTGAGTTGGAATTGCATCGAATCTTTTGACATAATCTTAGCTGTGGGTTGATTTTGCTAAATATCTACTATGTTTTGGAACTATGTTAGTTAATTGTATAATGAGTTAGAATGACTGATCATATGTTACGGGTATTTGTGTTCTGCATTGGCATGTGTTGGGAGGTTGTGAAGAAGGAAGGAGTCTGTACTGAAATAGTGGCTATGCCACAATGAGTATTACTCTGATTCTAGCGCTTGTCGCATATTAATCTAGCAGCTAAGTTACATTTCTGTGAAAGTGTCAATGAACACTTTCAAGGTGTGCAGGGATGGATGGGCATTAAATGTCCATAGTGGTGTGTTGGGATGGTCGAAGATGGTGTGTAGCGGATGGAAATAGGGATATTGCATCTGAATCAGATCTGAACCATATTTGAACTAAAATTGTATATATGTACATATGTGTAACATCTCTACTCTGAATCTAGACTGAACATACTTCTATGTCAAACCAAATCTCTGAACCGGAATTTCTTTATAACCAATCATTGTTGAATTACATTCCTTTTACGCACTGAGTTCACAACTCACCCTTTTACTGAATAGATTTCTTGTGGTTTCCAATCTTGATCGGGTCAATGTCGTAGAAGCTCAGTTAAACAATTATCTTTTCTTTTAAGCATTACTATTAAGGACTTATGTTCTATGATGTTATGGAATTTATGAAGGTTATATGTTTTAAATTATTGTTGTGATGAATGTTACGTAATGAATGGTTCAATTCGACTGTGTTATGATAATATGAATTTTAGTACGGATGACATGACTCTCCAAACTTGGTCTGGACGTCTAGGCCGGGTTTAGGGTGTTAAAATCCTAGCTAAGCGATATCAAACTATCCACACCAGACACAAAAAATCCTTCAAGCCACCTGTAGTCAGCATCAAGCATGACTCCCAATCAATCATCAATAAGAGAAGGTTAAGAAGCTCATTAAAATAAAAATACGAAGTCGTATATATTAATCCTACTTTTACTACTTATCATGACTTAAAATGTACACTAAAAATTACTCAATCTTGCACCGCCTCCCCGATAATGGCGCCAACAACTTTGACCACATTTGCACGTGCACATAAAACAAACGATTTTTATAAAAAATTTAAAATACGGTTTTACTGCAAGTGTACATGTCCGTTGTAATATTTGTAGTGTTACAATTGAACACCAGAGTATTCCAAGGATTGAACCCAAAGGACATGGAGATTGAGTGATAGATAGTAGTACACTATAGAGTCTAAGTGGCTATTGATATGATTTTATAGTATGACAAATCATAACAAGAAAATTTTGCAAGAAAAATTAAATATGCTAATTTAGGAAGTAAATTGCAAAGAGTAAAAAACTAAGAAATTAACCAATAAAGGACTAACGATGGTTGGTTGATTTCAATGTGGTTTGCCGGTTCTCAAACGAGGGACTTAAATTGCTTAAATTACTAAATGGCTCCATTTTATCTTTCGATCTTAATTTTACCGACTTAGACGAATTAATCAAATTTATCTCTCGATTACACCGACTAATCTGGGACTAATGAATGGGTGCACAAAAAGATTACCTCTTGGTCTCACTTGCCTAATTATTTCCTTAGGGGCATCACTTCCTAAGTTTTTAGGTGTATTCGATTGAGTACTTTGTACAAAAATTAGCTTACCCACATCTCCATCAACCAACCGCCTTTTGTGCAAGAAAACCCAAAGAGCATGGAACTAAAGGCATTCAACAAGAAAATCTAAAACAATAAATATAAATGGAACAAACTTTAGTTGATTGAAAGTAAAAGAAAGTGAAATACATTAAACTAAAGCTAAAAATATCTTACAACCAATGTACAAAGACTGAAAGTGTAAATAAACCTAAGCTACAATGATAACTAACTTAACTAACACTAAGAACATCAAGAACAAAACTAAATACGGAAAAAACTCTCAAACTAAGAAGGAAGAATAAGAAATGAAAACCCTAGAAAAATTACAGAAAAACTAGGAGAAAACCTAGAGAAAACTAAGCTAATGTGTGTCTCTATCCTCCTCAACAAAAAATGGTTGTTTTAAGTTAAATGTTGATGGATTTTTGTAGCAAAAATTACCCCTACACTGGCCTTGGGTGATTGGTGGATCGGGTCGACAAAGACTACCCTTTTTGTCTAATTTTGTCCCCCTCATGATGTTAGTGTCACGATACCTAGAAGAGGATATCACAACACCTCGAGTAGTTTCGAGCCTTGAAATCTTCTTTGAGGAGTGGGTATAGAGATACCCAAAGTGGATATCGCGAGGCCACTGAAGGGTGATTTCTAATCTTCCACACTGTTGGAGGTATCGCGATACCCTTGCCTTTGGTGCTGTTTCCACTCGTTCTCAACCTCCAACACATCCCTCAACCACACATTAGGTCCCTAATGTCATTATTGGCCAAATTTGGTCACAAAATGTGTAAAAAAAATACATTTACACTTACTAACTTCAAATTTAAAAATTACAAAAACTATGAAAAAAATGCTACTTTTCTAGAGAATACGCTCCTTAGGTATACTTGGAAAGCCTAATTTGCCATATCAAATTATTGTAGATCAAGCATAGAACCACCCCAAGCTGTGACACTCATCAAGTGCTCAATCTGAACCAAGAAGAAAATGGATTACCCCTATTGTATAAGCTTTGCAAGGGAAAACTCACCACCTAAACAAAAAAGAGCAGGCTAAAGTTCAACATAAGATTGCAATGTACAAATTTATTATTTACATTTAATATATCCTTATATCTGCAGACTAGAAGCAGTAATTCCTACTAAGATAGGCTTGTGATCTCACATGACATCTTATTTTGATGAAAATGTCAACCAATAGGCCATCCAATTCAGCTTAGACCTCATTGATTAAGTTAGGGAAACAAAAGAAATCAGGAATGTTATGCGATCTCAACAAGTCAGTTGGTACTATAATTCTAGAGTGAAGAACTAGTAGTTTCAAGTAGGTGATCTTGTTTTGTGAACAATAAAGCCAGCTTCCTAGCACCATAATAAGGAAGAATGACCCCTAATTAGGAGGGACCCTATAAAGTTGTTAAAAAAAATGGGCTATAGAGCTTATAAAATAGAAAAAAAAATGGATGGCCTTGTTCTACCTAGCACATGGAATGCATGCCATCTAAAAAAAAATATTATGTATGAATGTTCTACTCTCTTTTTGTAATGACTTGGATGTCAATGGTGTTGGAACGTGTGGTTTTGGAACCCTGATTTTGTAAACCAGGCTTGTAAATATTTGTATTAAATATTTATGGAGTTATATTAGAAGCAAATTGAATTTCGATTACCTAATTTCGTTGAATTGGTGCTTAATTTAAGTACAAGGACTAAATAACATAAGTGATAAAAGTGAAATTTGCTTAAGGAATTATAATTAAAATTCAAGGTAAGGGATTTATATAGTAATTTTACCATTAAGACATTAGTGGTCGGTTTCTTATTATGTTTGTAATAAAAAAATTAGTTTAATTCAGTATTAGATAAAGATTAAAAAAATTTAATAAGAAATTTAATAAAATAAAAACAAAACAATTGAGTGGGATGAAGAAAAATTAAAATCTCTTTAATCTTCCAAACACATGAAAGTTAGAAGAGGAAGAAGAGAAGCTCGTCCATCAAGGGTTTCATCTTTGGTTTTGAAATTGGTTAGTTAAATTTGGTCGTTTTCTTGTAAATTTTATGTTTTCAGAATCCTAATAGTTTAAACTATTCGACCCATGTCATAATTTTAAGTACTGTTAAAATTTGAGGATGCTAAAATTGTAGGATAGTTGAATTTTTAGGGATTAATTTGATAGATTTTATGTTTAGAGTTGAAAATGGATTAAATTGTAAAGTAAATTGATGGTTTTGTTTAATAGGGACTGAAGTGAATAAATTTTGAAATTGGTTGTGAAAATGAAAAAATAGGAGGCTAAATTAGGACTAGAGTGAAAATGATATAAAAATTGGAAGCTAAATTTGAAAGTTATGCTAGTCTCGATTTTAGGGACTAAATTGAATAATATGCAAAATTTGTATAATTTAGCAATTGAATGTGAATTTGGTTGTGTATTGTTAATTTATTATATTTGATTTAATCTGTAGCTAACATTGACCTGGACTCATTGAAAAAGAAAGGAAAGACAAGGTCGTCGACAAATAGTTAAGAGTTCATAGTTTGTGTTTCTATAATCCAAACTATCTCAATTGTTTCATTGCATTGTGTGGTAAGCTCATAAGGTGAGTTAAAATTAATTCAATGAAATGAAAATTTTGTGATTGGAATGGTTATTTTTATTAAGTTTTGAATTGAATAGATTCAGAAATATTAGATATTATTTGAAATGTGAAATTGTGTTAATGTTGTGATTAAACATGCTATTATATATACGTGGAAAATGGGATTGGTTGACTGTGGTTATGAATTTGAAAAGGGGAAATGTTTATAAATGAAATGTGAGAAACTGTTACCCTATTAATTGTTTGGGCAGGGTCGGGAATAATTGGCATGTCATAGGATAAAAAGAGTTTAGAGTTTTACGTCTATATGTCAGGGAGTGCTGGGCATCCTATTTGTCGGTTATATTGACCAGTGCTGGGCACATTTATTGTCAATTTTACCAGCCAGCACAGGGCGCAATTCATTATTATAGATTTATCTGTCAAACAATGGGTAACAAATTGGTGTATTGGTTGGATCCATATACCCGTCCGAGTCTGAGTCATGTTAATAGGGAAAAATAAACGTGGAAACCAAGATTACAACTTAGAAATGAATCTTGAGATGAAATATGAACTTTAGATTGCATACAATGAATCTTGAGATGAAATGATACATTAATGTTGATTTTTCAATGAATTTGAGTTGAAAGGGTGATGATCCATGTTAATGTTGATTTGGGTTAGAAATTGAAGCTATGAAAATGTGAAAGTACATGTAAAATGTGCATATTATTCATTACATTTATCTCATGAATTAGTATGTATCATATTATGTTTAATATTCAGATTATAGAAATACTAGTGATTTTTACTCAGTGTATGACTTGTTTCCCATGCGCAGGTTAGGTGCTTAAAGAATTGATTGTCGATCTAGCATCTAGCGGCAATCCTGAACTCAAGTGTTGGTGAATTGTTCTTTCTGGTCTTGGCATGTACAAAGGATGTGTTATACTTGTTATGGTCATTTTGATTCTTGTTGACCTTAAAGGTTATGTAAATAGGTTGAAATGTGGCTTAAGTGGTCATGGTTGAATATCTTGCTTAAAAAAGCATTTTCCAGGTACACACGGCTTGGCACACAGTTGTGTCCCATACATGGGCTCATGGTACGGCCATGTGGTCTGTAAAAATTTAGGTGCTTTTGGTGCACACAGTCACAGTTAATTGCATGGTCTAAGGACACAGCCGTGTGGCGTATCTCACACGGGCTGAGGTCTCGTACATGGTTAATGACATGACCGTTTGATTCATCACACATAGGCTAAGCTTTTGCACACGACCGTGTGACCCCTGTTTTCAAATTTTTCTCAACTTTTTCTTTTTGATTCAATTTGATCCCTATTCATTATCGACTTGTTTTTAAGCTTCTGTATACTCAATATTTACCTGTTAATTTATTCAATAAAGATATTCTCTTTGGAAATGTTATGTAGTTTATCTATTATGAAAAATTTTCTTTGAGTTAGCTGATTTAACATCAGTTCTCCAAACAGTAGGTTGATTTAAGATCATAGCCTAAGTTTAATCGATTTAATATCATTAACAATTTTCTATGAGTTAGTTGATTCAATATCGCTACTGTAAATAGCTCGTTGATTTAATATCGCAGCCTAAGTTTATTCGATTTAATATCATGAACAATTTTCTTTGAGTTAGCTAATTTAATATCACTACGCCACACAGCTCGCTGATTTAAGATTGCAACCTAAGTTCATTCGATTTAATATCAAGAACAATTTTCTTTGAGATAGTTGATTCAATATCACTACTCCAAATAGCTTGCTAATTTAAGATCACGGTTAATAATGTTAAGGCTCACTAATTTAGTCTAAGTTCATTTGATTTAATATTATGAACAATTTTCTTTGAGATAGCTAATTTAATATCACTGCTCCAAACAACTCGTTGATTTAATATCGCAATAGATATCATTAAGAATCGTTGATTTAAGATCACATCCTATGTTCATTAAATTTAATATCATGAACAATTTTCTTTGAGTTAGTTGAATCAATATCGCTACTCTAAATAGCTCGGTGATTTAAGATCACAACCTAAGTTCATTCGATTTGATATCATGAAAAATTTTCTATGAGTTAGCTGATTCAATATCGCTACTCTAAATAGCTTGCTAATTTAAGATCACAGCCTAGGTTCATTCGATTTGACATCATGAATGATCTCATTTGTGTTAGTTGATTTCCTAATCATTGCTTAAATAATATTTGTTATGTCATTTGTTGTGGCAACTTGGTTATGTAATTTTCTCAAATAAATTCACAATCAAACACCACGTCATTTTAATTAAAAGCAAACATAGATTATCCATTTCAAAATAGATAGAAAATAAGTACAATGAAAGTAATGAAATTAGAAATTAGCACTGGAATTTTGGGGGTCGGCAAGCTCTTCATCATCTCTTTCATTTCCATCCCCTTCATTCCCAGCAATAGGAGCTACACATGTTTCAGTAGGATCATCAGCAAAGTAAAGCTTGTTAGAGTTCCTCCATTCTTCTTCAAATTTCTCCCAACTTAGTCTATAAGGAAAGTCTACATTGAAATCCAGCTGGGCACCTATGAGGTCACTGAGGGCATCGAACTTTACCCTACGAGCATCAAAGGGACCACCAACTATTTGAGAATGCAAACAAGTTAGATTTCAAATCTAGCAAATAATCTTGAAAGCTTTGCATGGTATTTGCCTTGTACTTTTCCAAACCATCTTCATTACTCTTTGCCAAATTAGTCATCACAAGCTTATGCCTCTCTTCCATGCTTTTTATGGTCGCATCCAAAACAAGTTTATCAGTTCACTCCCTTGCAACTTCTCCATATAATTTCTTAATGTCTTTTCAATGAGAGAAAAGCAATCTTGTAACCTCTTATGTTGCTCTACCAGTTTCCTATTTTCTTCATCCAGCTACTTATACAACTCTTGAGACCTCTCCAAAACCCCCATAGTGGATAGGTGAACATTTTCAAATTCCACCTTCTTTACCTTCTCCTCATTAATGCCTTCAATGATCTGTACACTTACCATACCAGTTTCTGCCAAAGCCACTTGAAGAGATAATATTAGCTCTTTTAATATTGGTTTCTTCACAAAGTTGGATGAGGTAGTATGAAAAACACGTTCCTTCACTTCTTGAGGAATGCAATCTCTCAACTGCTTTCTTGCCTCACTAGGACCATAGGAAAATTTCTGCATACTTAGGTGTTCACGCCATGGGAACAATGCTTGTGTCTCACCACCAGTAGACATAAATCTCATTGAAACTCCGAGAGGACCGTGACCAACAAAAGTATCCCCTGTAGGTGGTCTTGGTGGAGGTGGAGATACAAGAGAACCAGAGGGAGAAGGAATCACAGCAAGGACTGTAACAATGTTGGCCATATCACCAGATGTTGCAGCGTGATCATTCTATTTCTTTTGATGAAGCTCACTTACATGACTATCTTCATCTTTGCTACTTAGAATAACATTCTCAGCTCCAGCTGTAGTTTTTTTATTTTTTTCTACTGTTTGGATTTCCTTCCCAGAAGAAGTACCAGAGGGACCACCTCACACATTTTGCATGACGGATCGAACTTACATGTATTAGTCAATCTCCCTCGATAAACTTGTGGATTCTCTTGAGCTCTCCTCAACAGCGTGAACTATGCCTACTTCACCAATAAGTGTATCATCAGCACCATTAGTTATCATAAGAGGGTTTACACCACTTTCTGGATCCCCTAAAGGTTTAGAGGACCATAGACGAGGCTTTAGTTTACAAAAGGTATAAAAATAATTCTTAGGCTCTTCTTTCCTTCCTAGGAGTATAAGATCAATGGATCCATGAAGCCATGCGAACTGTACGGGAAACACAGTCACGATGTCCACACCATTGTTATCATCAATTGATCGCCATCTGTTAGGGTTCAAATTTATGAGACAATGCTGAAATACTTTTCTACAAGTTAACACTTCTTCCAAATCTAATACACGACCTTGGTGAAGTTTGTAATATTGACCAACCCTACTTCAGATATAATATATCATTTTTCTGGGCACATGTTTTTACTAGGTATTAACAATTCGATTGGAAAATCAAAGCCAGTTCCAAACTTGCACTTAACCCAAATGTATTTACAAAACCCAAATGTATTTACAACAATTTAGGAGAAAATTCGAAGACCAGTTCAAGATAATTGATTCTACATTTTCACGAGGCAAAAAATAAAACAGGCTCGCCGAACCTCATCGATTACAGGCTTTCAGTTGGTACAAGTTCTTGAAAATGGTAATCAGTGGCATTTCCTCTCGTAGACAACATTCGATGAAGTACACCATTGCTACACACCATGAAAAGTAAGATACCTATCTAGGGGCTATCCTGTATTCATCAAGAAGATGGCAGAAGAAAGGATGGCGTGGTAGATAGAAACCCACTTCTATCACGTGTAATGGAAGTAAGAAACTGCCATAGGTGGTGTCAGTTAATCAATTTAATCCTTCAGCGATTGAGAAGTCGTACGCAAAACTAGGTAATTAAATTTCACAAGTTGCCAAAACAGGATTCATTTCTTCCTCTTTGGTGGTACAAACATAAGCTTTTGCCTCCACCGGAATGTTTACTTTACGGCACTATGAAAGGGCACCCTGAATAACACAACCACCTCCCCTCCCCCTAACCACCGTGTTCGAATAAACCCAAGAAAAAAACTACAAGAATAATAGGAATTTCAAGAAAATTACCTCTAATATTGTTCCTTTCAACAACAACTCTTTCTCTAAAATTTCAAATTCAAATAGTTTGGTTTTTAGGGTTTAGATAACCTCATTTTAAAAGGGTTTAACACTTTTACGATTCATATATTCAATAATAAAGGCACAATCAATTGTGTACAACTGTATCATTCTTCAACACGTGGCTAAGTGCACATAAAAAGTTAAGGTAAAAGACGAATGCAATAAACTTCTCCTTTAGAAATCACTCTTGCCTCACGAAATCAAGTTCTCTGAAGATTCACTTTGTAACTCTTCTTTGAACTAGGTGGGGTAAAAATTGTTATGATGCTCACTATTACTGACCCGCTACCTGGTTACCCGATTGGGTCCTGACCCGTCGACCCACGTGGTTCGCACGTGAGATGTTCACACCACCAAGTAGGCAAACCGACATCTAGAAAACATGTGTTAACCCTAGAGTAGGGTACGTGTTGGCATACATGGGCACCTAACGTCACGTCTATGAACAATAACCATATCATATAAATACAAATTTTATCCCTTTTGTTAAGATAATTGAGATGGCAATTAGAGTTAAGATAATTGAGAAAGCTCATGTCTAAAATGGGATCAATTGTAGTAATTAAAAGTGTGTAAAAATTCAATTTCAAAATTAAATGGAAAGATTCAAGAGAGATTAGTTGTACTATTAATAAAAATTAAAATAAAAAAAGTAAACACACTACAATAAATTATAAACCTTGAAAGGAAAAAAAAAAAGGAAAAGTAAGTAAATTTTTATTTGTATGTAATAGAAAAGAAAAGAAGCAATAAAAGAAACCATGAAAATGTAGAGTTAAAATTCATAAAAAATAAAAACAATTCAAAATTATGAGTTATTTTGGGTTTTCCAGAATCAATTTAAAGCAGGGGTAAGCTAGAAAGCCATAGTGAGAGAAGAAAAATAATAGGAAAGAATAAACAAAGAAGAAACCAAACTCATTTGAAAACCTGATATGTCACCATCGAAGAGGGAGAAGCTGGTGAAGGGTTGAAGGTCTAGGCAAGGTAAGGCAAGATGTGTAAATTGTCTTACGGATTTGAAAAGGTTAAGATACTTTATGGAAAAAAACAAAGGATTTTCCTTTGACTTGTTAAATTTTTTTTTTTTTGACTATTTGCACTTTACTCAAATAAACAACAGAAAATAAGGAGATATTTTCCATAAAACATTTTACATGAAACAAACAAAACCTTATATTTAAAATTGAATTTCAATTCTTTTTGTTGCGTCAATTTTGTTCTTTTTCTTTTGCTTGCGCAAATTGTGCCTTTGCGTTTCAAATTATCTTTTTATTTTTTTAAATTAATATTAATTAAAATCCTCACTTAAGTATGTTTATTTTCATGAGCAACTAAACTTCTGATCTAGCTTTAGGTCGATATTCAATCTTTGAGAGAGCTGTGAGATTTGAAACATTAAAATTTTCATTTCATTTGTTCTATTTCTCCTCTTTAGGAGATAGACTTTGTCGTATCATAAACTTGTATTGGCACCAAGTCAAGAAAATCTAGTTGATTCGGTGTTGATAGGCATACAATTGGAAGAACCGATACGATTGGTTGTTGTACTCGGTCTACCAAAGAACACATTGGCTTNNCTTGTCCAATTGAGAGGTTGATTGGATCTGTTAAGGGAAATAACAGTTGAATTTAAATAACTCACATAGTCGAGGCCATTGATTCGAGTTGGGCCATTCTATTTTGTAAGGCTACCAAGCTGTTAAATCGTGGACACGTGTTTCATGGTTGTTTCTTTGATAAGGGTTAGGTTTTAGGAGTTCCTGATCTATTGCAATTCATTGTAGTAGATTAAACCATATTTTGAATTTAAGTAACTTGAATAAAAACAATTTCATTAGGGGCCAAAGTAGGCCTAAAGGAAGGCTAACATATTTGGTGAGTGTGCAAGACATCATTCAAAGGCACGAGAACATCTTGATCTTTAATCTTTTATTCTAGTTTAGGGTTTCCATTTGTAATTTAGTTTTATTTTCATTCTTGTTCTTCAGAGAATCTGACTTGTGGGTTCATCAACTCGTTGTGGATTTCCATGCTTTCAATATTCAATACAAATCAGGATTTGTCTTAAAACCTTATTCTTGATCTATTTTTCATGTTTATCTTTTTAATCAAGTTTATGTTAATTATGATATCCATGAGGAACTAATCCTCTTATAGGGGATTAGCGAGTGGACATGGGAGTACTTAATTTCTATGTACGGTTTCTTAACGAATCAACTGGTTGGGATAGGAAGAACTTAAACCTTAGGCCTGACAACCCTATGAAGTCATCTAGGTGGTAATAAACTCAAAATTGACATTACCTATCCATGAACAACTTACCCCAATCTAGTCTAGACTGTGAGGTCGAGAGATAAATAGTTCTTATCGACTCGTTAGTTTAGTGGAAGATCGAGAGATCCTACTAGGTTAGTGATCAGTTGATTGACTAGAACCCGAAATAGTAATTAGTTACAACCACCGAAGCAAGTTAGCCTTCCATGCTTAGAATTGATTGAGTCAAAAAATTAGTTTTCCATTTTCCCTTTTAATGCAATTTATTTATTCTTCTTTCTAATATAATTTTTCTCTCTTCATGTTTTATCGTAATATAATTTAATTAAAATACTAATTAGATCTTTTAACGTCAAAGTTATTATTAAGTTAGTATTTATCTCTCTTGGGTACAATTCTCGGAGTACTTTCATAATTCGTTGTATACTTGCGGAAACCACCTAACTCTTATATTTGGTTGCAGGAATTACACTCTAGATGTTATTACGTCGGTAGGCGGTCAGTTCCCACAATTGATTTATACACAAAAGGGTTGGTGGTCTAAGGCGCCCACGATTACTATAACTGACTTATTGGTAGGGAAAAGACTTCTTATCAAGGACCGATTTGGAATTGGAACTAAAATCAAGCATAATGGTAGAATATCATCACATCAATTTCTTCAATCTAATTTTGTTTTTGTTTATTTTTACTGTTATTTTAAATTTAATTATTTCTATTATTTTTATTTTAATAAGATTTTCCCTTTTTTATTTTTGCATAGATCGTTACATATCATGGGCACGACAGTTGCTTAGGGTGTAACCTAGTTAAACCAAATGTAATTTTAGATATCCAGTCTATGTAAGATCAACCCTACTCCCTATACTGCTATTTATTTACTGTTTAGCAGTAGAAAAAAAATATTTTTAGTGGATTCTACACCCACCAAATTTTGGTGCCATTGTCGAGGATTGGAAAAAATCTCCTTTTG
>CM025145.1:22654731-22667061 GCA_013467495.1 Gossypium gossypioides
CAAGAGAACTATTACAGTTTAACCCCAAAATAGAGAAAGCCACTCAAGTAATATGAAGAGAAACAATAAGACATCGGTCTGAAGTTTCGGACAACGAAATCAGAGAAGTAAAGTAGTGACAAAAATCATCAGTGAACTACCTTATGATACAAGAATCAACGAAAATCCACTTTGTGAACCTCGTACCATTAGGCAACTTACTGAGGCACCGAATGAATATCAATCATTATGTATTGCTTATCCAACAATGGATGCATAGTTTGAACTAAAGTCGAGCTAGATACACTTCTTACCTACTTTTTGAGACTTGTAAAATAAAAACCCGCATAAACATCTCAAGGAATCCTACATAATTTTCTTGAGTGTGAAACCACAAGGAGAAACCAAAGACAAAATTAAACTTCATGCTTTTCCTTGTTCTTTAGCCAACTCCGCTAGAGGGTGATTATTTTATTTACCTCCTAGTTTAGTTAACACATGGGCTAACATGTCTCATTTATTCCTTATCAGGTTCTTTCCTGTAACACCCCTGGTCCGACCCGATTGCCAAGTTCGAGTTACGGGATGCTACAACCATTACCGGAGCAACTACCGATGAAAACAATGAAAATAAACCATTCAAATATATAAACATTTCAAAATTTCAGTCATTATATGATCAGTAGACTTTCCTGAATTTCAATTGAATATATGAAAGCTTAATTGTTAACCTGAACATGAAATAGAGCCAAATTGCAAAATTTCAAAATTTTAGAATAGGTATCGATACGCCTGAAATGGTTCTAATGCCATTTGTTGTTATTATAAACAAATTCAGCTAACGAAAGGAATTTCTCCCATGTACCTTTAAACTCGATTATACAACATCGTAACATATCTTCGAGTATTTGAATTACTCGCTCTAATTGTCTATCTATCTAGGGATGGAAACTTGTATTGAAATTCAATTTTGTACCCTAGAGCTTTATGAGGCTTAACCCAAAATCTGGAGGTAAATCTCAGATATTGATCGGAAATAATGGACTATGGCACACCATGCAATTAGATAATTTTAGATATATACAACTCAGCTAATTTTTCTAACGAGTAATTTCTCCTGATTGGAATAAAATGTCTGGATTTAGTAATCTATCAACAATAACCCAGATTGTTGTTTCCTTTTTGGTGATAGAGGGAAACCCGATACAAAATCCATTGTAACACACTCCCACTTCCATTCTGGAATCAATACAGATTCTAATAAACCTGACAGAACCTGATGTTTAGCTTTTGCCTGCTAACATACTAAACATTTTGACACAAACTCTGAGATTTCTCATTTTACTCTCGGTCACTAGTACATCTGCTTCATATCACAATACATTTTAGTACTACCCATAAGAATCGAATAGGTACTACTATGAGCTTCGTGCAAAATGTCTCGTTCCAATTCTTAACCTTTCAGTACGCAAAATGATTATGGAAGTATACACTACCATTATCACCACTGCTAAATTCGATCATTTGACCACTTTCAACCAGATCTCATTTAGCTAGCATGTCAATATCATTTGGCTGCAACTCTGTCACGCTGCAAATAGAACCATCATGCTACAAAATCTTGCGAGTGTTGATCACTCTTAGAGTAAACAGAGACTCTTCACTTAAAGAGTCAACAACCACATTCGCTTTACCTAGATGATAATCAATGTTCAGATCATAATCTTTCAACAACTCTAGCCATCTACACTGTCTCAAATTCAGTTCTTTGTGTCATCAAATACTTCAGACTTTTGTGCTCGATGAAAATGTGACATTTCTCACCATATAAATAATGTCGCCAGATCTTCAACGCAAACACAATTGCAACTAACTCCAGACCATAAGTAAGATTATTTTTTTATACGGCTTCAGCTATCGAGAAACATAAGCTATAATTTTTCCATCTTGCATCAATACACAACCCATTAACAGAAGCATCGCTATAAACAACGAATTCTTTATGAGTTTAGGCTGAGTCAACACCAACGCCTCAGTCAACATGGCTTTCGACTGCTTGAAACTATGTTGATACCTTTTAGACTAGAGAAAACTGACATCTTTTTGTAATAACTTTGTCAATGGTAATGCAATCATCGAGAAACCTTTAATGAACCGTCGGTAATACCCACCTAAACTTAGAAAGCTATGCATCTCAGAAACATTTCTTGAAGGCATCCAATTCACAATTGCGAAAATTTTATTTGGATAAACAAGAATACCATCATGCGATATTACAAGTCTAAGAAATTCGACTTCTCACAACCAAAACTCACATTTATTGAATTTTGCATATAATTGTTTTTCCCACAAAGTCTGCAAAATTGTTCTCAGATGCTAAGCATGTTCAGTTTCATTATTCGAATAAATCAAAATATCATCGATGAATACCACAACAAACCTATCTAAATATAGCTAAAACATTTGATTCATCAAATCCATAAATTCAGCTAGGGCATTAGTAAAATCAAACGACATTACAAGAAACTCATAGTGTCTGTATCTAATTCTGAAGGAAGTTTTTGGTACGTCTGGTTCTTGAACTCGAAGCTAATAGTAACTCAATCTAAGATCAATCTTCGAGAATACAATAGCTCCTTTCAGCTGATTGAACAAATTATTAATTTTTCTTTATGCTAACTTTATTCAAATTTCTGTGATCTTATAATTTTGTCTTTCTTTTTCACAAATAGAATCAGAGCACCCCAAGGTGATTCACTTGGTCTAATAAATCCCTAGTCTAAAAGTTTTTGCTATTGTGCTTTCAATTCTTTCAGTTCGGTCAGAGCCATTCTATATGGAGCAATCGAAATTGGAGCAATTTCGGGTGCCACTTCAATTATAAATTCAACTTCTCTTTTTGGCGGTTTCGGGAACACATCAGTAAATTCATTAACTGTCCATACCTTTTCAATATTTGATTCTGTCACTCTGGTATCTAAGATGTAAGAAAGGTATGGTTCATAGCCTTTTCTGATAATTTCTTGAGCCGGTAATGTAACATCCTATACCTAGCCTAGTCGCAAAGCACAAATATCAGGATGGCTCACCATCGTCTTATGTCATACTCTTAGTAAATTGTCACATTATTAAGAAATCATCCTCTTTAACAGTAATCTTATAAAATTTTAATCAAACATATATCAATCATCATTAAAACATGCCAAACATACTTTAAACACTTATGTTAATAATTACACATGCATTAGGACCACTTAGCACATTTCAGAATTACGATTCTGACCTCTTGCACATTTCAAAATTATAGAGGTATCAGTTTTACAACACGAATATCGACACCTCTACTTCAAACCAGAAAAATACAACATTTTAACCATATAAGTCACTCCCACTTGTATCAATTCATCGTGCTATCATATCATCATCAAATAAACATCAAAACATCTATAATAATAGCCTCAAACATTAGAAGTAAGTTCGAGCAATAATCAACATAAAACGAAATGAATCTTATAAACTTAGGAACAAATAGTATATGGAGTCATCCAAAATATAATGACAAATATCAGTAAAAGTCTATCACATTGCCTTATTCCTAAAACATAACAAAATAAGAGAAAAGGACTTGCTTGGATCACCCCTTGGAACCACACTACTCGCACCGATACACAACTAATCTACAATGGTTTAAAATGAGTGGGTGAGCTTAACCAACTCAGTGAATGCTCAAAATAACCACAATGTACACACAATATCAAATGTCAAACAAGAGCATACTACAAAACGTTCACATCCGCATTCTAACCATGTCACAATAACATATTCACGCTTCATTAAATCATAAAACTAGTTTATACTCTCACGTATAACTACACTCAACTCATATTCGAAAAATTCATTTTACAATAATTCATCAAGACTAATAACGTATACATTCTTTAATAACTCACAAGTCTAGCTGACATATCCTGATGCATTCACGAGTTAAATGAGAACGATCCAAACCACAATAACATACGCAATTTAGTATGAGAACATACTAACATTTTCATGAAACTGAAGTCAACTCATTTCTCATATTATTCACATGTTTAAGTTCCCATCTCACATCGTACTACCAAAACAATAAGATCACATTTAAACGATAATTTTCATAGCAACCACATACTCATTTAGGCATACATCACATTACAAATATATACATTTTAAGATAATTTGGCACTTGAGGCTATGAAACATAAAAGTGAACTCTATCACCACACATCAGATACACATATCTCCAATACACTGAATGACTCAAAGAGTCAAACATATCCCAAAAGTGAAGCATAAAGCTAATACTCTCCAACACACCAAACATGTTTCGTTGAATGGAATTTAGCTCACATTCCCTTATCTCTCCAACAAGTCTCACGGCCTCAACGCCCAAATCACAAAACACATATAGGTGAGTACTCACAATCCTATGGCACGCCAACTATATCCAATGATCTCATATGGTCACAAGGCCAAAATATCCACAATTGCACAATTTTAATTACTGATTTAATACACATAATCTCTATTCATATTCATCAATTCACATCACAAACTTTTACACAACGCATACTTATCGAATTCACATTTAATTGCACTCAAAGTGCCACAATTATGCTCATTGAGCCATCACATATCCAACCACATATGAGTGCATTAAAATTAGTTTATCACATACATAACCTGTTACATTAGCATCATATTCCATAATTCAACACATATATACTTACCAATTTTTGCACACTTTCACTGCACATTTATATTGCTAGCATAACATCATCACTATTATTCGACATAATTAATATGCCCACAACACAAAACAATTCACAATAGTCATCACGCGTCTCATATCACAATATCGCATCATATAATCATTCCATAAATATTCTCACAATTACATAATTTACCAAAAATAAAACAAGGGAAATAGAAAACCTACACTCGAAACTTAGGATAAGGGTTTAGTCTATTCCTAAGATCCAAATTAAAAATATGAATTGTGTCTCTTAGCAGCGATAGCAAACACTTTCCGATTCCGCTTTCGTTGAAAAGCCGAAAGCTTAAACTAGCTTTTCCTTACCTTTCGCCTTGCTCAAAGAAGGTCCTATCGAATCTAAAACTTCAACACAACAATTTCACAAAATAATACATTCAAAAATTAGCTAGAGACTCAACTCAAACAATTAAAAACATAACCCTAAACTAAGTTCTCATGTAACCGAAACTTTTAATAAAGAAAACTTAAAATTTAAATATCTTGATCTATACTTTTTTTTGCCTAAAACCAGTTCCATTCATCTTATAATTCACCTACGACTATTTCCAAACCTCTAAACTACAATAAAATACTCAATTCATGGTATCGACTTTTTTGGCATGTTTATGGCTATTTTTTGAAGATTCATTAAAACTCAAGAAATCTTTAACGAAACTTAAAAAAAAGTTTAGAAACCTTCTAATCATGTTAAAATAGGTTGAAAAACACTTTGAAACCACATTTTTACTCAAAATCCAAAAATCTACGATTAACAAGCTAATTTTTGGGTTTTATTCAAAACTGTGATTTAATGGTTAAAAACTCTTTTTTAAAGACCAAATAACATTTAAAACTATTGAGGAGTTGAATCATTACCTTAGACGACGAAAAACTAAGCATTTGATCGAAAACCCAAAAAACTCATAAGCTTGACAATGGAGGAAACTATGGTTTTTTTTATTGGATTTTATGGAGGTTTAATGTTGGGAAAGTGAAAGAAATCAAGAGTTTGGAGTTTGGGAATAAAAATTGATTGTAAAGTGCTTAGAAAAGTAAGGGACGACAACAAAAATAAAAGAGGAGGAAGACTAACGTGAAACTTATAGGTGGGGGATAATATTAGGGTGATTTTTAAATTTTGGTTTAATTGCCTTTTAAAAACCCACAATATTATCTCTTTTACAAATCAGTCCAATTTTCAAAATTGAAGGTCTTTAAAACTCATTTTCAAAAATTGATTTAATTTTCTAAAATCCATAGTAAAAAATATTACTGCTAAACATATCGCAGAATTTTGAACACTCTAAAGCTAAAATCCCTAAAATACCCTTAAAACTCTTAGGCCATATTTTGGGGTGTTACAGATAACGCTGATATGATATTGGTCACACAATCTATTCTATCAGTTCTAACATTAATATTTTCTCTGTTTTGATATGTTTCTGTCTAAAATTAACCACCGCATCATGTTCAATCAACTAATCCATACCTAGAATGACATCAAAGAGGTCATCTAGATATGATATCGGGACATCAAAGCGTGGAAGTTGCAACACCTTTGATAGGCCCAATTTGAATTAGAAAAGAGGTCATCTACAGTGATATCGCGATACCCAACCTTGGGTATCGCAACATCCACCCGAAGCACCCCATTTTGGAGACTGTCAATGATATTGCGATATCATACCTTGGGTATCACGATATCCCTGTGGTGTAGGGAAAAAATGACATCAGGGGCAGAGTTTGTCCACCTAAAGCACTAATCAAAAGCCAACGTTTAATGGCACTTTGGGTAACATTTTTGGGTCAGAAATCAACTATTTAAAGCCACTCTTGGCTGAGAAAAAAGTGGGATATAGTTTTAGGTTAGAACGCTATCTAGTTTTAGGGTTTCTTTCATATTTTAGTTTAGGAGTATAGTAGTTTTCTTCTCTATAGTTTTAGGGTTTTATTTTATGTTTCTTCCTAGTTTTATTTAGTTTCATAGTTGTTAGTTAAGTTAGTTTTTGTTGTAGCTTAGTTTTATTTACATGTTAAAGACTTTAAACTTTCTTGTAATCACTCTTTAATTTTTGCTTAATGTTATTTTAGTTTTCTTTAGTTTTAGTTATTAAATACTTTACCTTTAATGTTTCTTGCTTCTTGTCTTACTGCTAGTTGTTCATCGTTACTTTGCTTTTAGTTTTCTCTATTAAAAATTCAATCTTTTATCTTTATTTTCTTACATTTGATGCTTATTGATATCTTAGTTGTTTCTTTCATGTTTTTCAGCTTTAATATGGTAATTGGTAACTAAACCCAAGGGGGTTGGTTGATGGAGATGTAGGTAAGTTGATTTTTGGACAAATGACTAAATCGTAACAAATCAGATTGAATTGAATAGAATTAAGAACATAGGTAGTGAAACCCCTAAAGAAATATCAAGATAAAGCGATACTGGAAGGTAGTCTTGTCGCGCACCCGTTCGTTGGTCCATAATTAACCGGCGAGATCAGAAGATAAATCGGACCTAATTCGACTAAGTCGGTAAAATTGAGATCGAAAGATAAAATGGAGCCACTTAGTAATTTTAGATATTTAAGTTCCTTACTCAAGGATTGGTGAACCATATCAAATTTAACCAACCACCATTAGTTATTTATCGGATAATTTCTTAATTTTTTGTTTTTTGCAATTTAGTCCTTAAGATAGTTAATTTAGAAATTAGTGTTAAAAATATCGGTTTTTTGAATAGAAAGTATTGAATTGCTAGCTCCTTTGGGTTTGATCCTTGGAATACTCTAAGTGTTCTATTATACACTTACAAATATTACAATTGACTTGTATGCTTGCAGTAAAATCGGGTTTTCAAAATTTTATATAAATTCGTTGTTTTAATGCACACGCACATAGTCAGTCAAGCCTCTTCCCAAGCTCGAATGGCATAACCCTGGTAGATGCCCTGGCTTCCGATCATATAGTTGTATCTGTGGCTCTGCCCTGACCAGTTCCAGCATTGCTACTATTACCAAGTAGTCACCCTCTCAACGGAGTAGTCACAGGCTTGATAGATTGATCCCCAACAACACGAGATTTCTTCAGACAATCTCTCAAGAAGTGTTCTGTGGAACCACATCAGAAACAAGTTCCCATTTTTGCTCGAGATTCACGAAAATGTTTCTTACCACAGTACTCAAAAGTTGGTTTGTTCAAATTTCAGACACTGCAAGCACTAGCTACTAACGGAGCTTGTGATTCTAGATAATTTTGCCTAAACATATAGTTCCTCAAATTTTTAGCAAAGGCAAAAGATTTATTTTTGAAGTCTCTTGTTCACTTAGATAGAGGAGTCGGGAATGATTTATTCATGTTGTGTTTCTCAGAATCTCTGTTCTTTAATTTAGCCCGTTTCTTTTCATTAATTAATTCTTCCATTTTCTAAGCTCGTTTAGATAATGCAACAAATTCTTTCAATTCTAGAGTCCCAACAAGCATTCGGATATCTTCATTCAAACCCCATTCAAATAAAGTACACATTTTGGCCTCAATGGAAACCAATTCTCGAGCATTTTATTGAGTCAGACAAATTCACATTCATATTCAGAACAATCATATCACCTTGTTTCAACCACATAAATTCTCTCTTTTTCTTTTTGAGATAAAAACGATTAATATATTTCTTTTGAAACTCAGCCTAAAAGAATTCTCAGTTTACATGATTTTTCGAAACAATAGATATCAACGTAGTCCACCACTGGTAGGCTTTCTCCTTCAATAGTGACACAACACATCTTAGACAGTCCTTAGATGAACACATCATTTCTTCAAAAACTCATTGTGTGTTTTCTAGCCAGTATTCGGCCTTATTTGAATCATCATATTTCTTGCCTTGAAACTCTTCCGTTCCACACTTTCGAATTTTCTCTATTGGAGGTCTATGAATGTTTACTGGGTTTAAAATCTGAGGATAATAGGGTGCCATAGGAGGCACTGTCAGGGGTCGAGGTTGTGTAGTCGCAAGATTAGCTCGTATAAATTCTAAAAACCACTAGTTCATCTGTAACACCTTCTACTCGAACCCAATCACCAGATCCGGATATCGGATGTTACAACACATAAACATTTAGCAAAAGTTTTACAACTAACATATAACCACTTTTAAAACATACTTCTTATTTTTTTATTAACTATCTTCAGAACAAAAGATTAACTAAAGAAAATATTTAAGAATACGTTAGATTTTCAAAGCAACATAAGATGTTACAACAAAAAACTTTGCTAAAGACAGACTCTTCATGGCGTAGTATACTAGCACCATACTCCTATAGTGTCCTCTGTATGCATACTATCGCAACTCGAACCACCACCTTGGCACAATCTTGGCTTGGCCCCTCCCTGCGTACTTACTCTTAAAGCAAACCAATGACATAAACAAACATTTGTAAATTCATATAAACTTAGTGATTTTTAACCCAGATTACCTTGCAACATTTCTTGTTGAATTTTTCATCTTGAAGATTTTGGATTTCCTCTTTGTCTTTGGTAGATACTTTCTTATATCGGGCATATACATATACATCAAATCTCATACTTAACCATCCTACACACTGTAACACCCCTAACCCGTCTTCGTCGCTGAATTAGGGTCACAAAGTATTATCGAATAATAAAAAACATTTAACATATTAACATTTAAATAAACTAAACATATTATAATCCATTTAATCAGATGCATTTTGTCCCTAATTCGAGCCTTTGAGGCCTTAAAAATAGCTTTGAAACAATTCGGGACTAATTTGAAACAAAAAATTTCATTCCCTTTTCTTACCCATTGAACCATCTAGAACTACATCAGATACTCGGGAAAGCTCACACATAGTGTGCCTTTACATATAACCTTAACCTTTCCTTTACATCAATGTTCACACGAGCTGTGGGTCGGAATGTAAGCTACACGATGTTGCTCACATGAGCTATGGAGAATCTGTAACAAATGCAGGACTTTAGTCATTGGTAGGACATTCAAGACCAGCACCCAAAACATGAAATCCCTAATGACATGTCATTTGTATCCTAAGAATTCTTTAGGTTCAACCAGGACTCGTTATCCATCAATTCATCATAACATGGATACATTTATATTTAGATTCATTTATATTAAAGCAAAATATTAAACATTCAATTTCGCTAACACTAAAACGATCACAGTTCATACGAACTTACCTCGATGATTAGGGCGTAGAAGTATAATCGAACTAATCTGAAGCTTTCGCTTTTCCTCGATTTAAGTTCGAATGTGGTGTATCTTTATCTAAATAGATAATTTCATTCAATTAAGTACTTCTAGAATTAAATTTAATTCATAATTCATATCTATGCAAAATTATGAAATTACCCCTAATACTTTGACTTTTCACAATTTAGTCCTTAAGCTCATAGCTTTAAATCTAACCATTTTAACCTATATCCATACTAACCAAAGCTGCAAGGGACCTTGAAACAACCCATAACTACCAAAATTTCACAAAAAACCCCTTGGATTTATACTTTTAACAATTTAATCCCTAATTACAATATTCAACAAAAATTACTTAACAAAACATGTTTATTTTATAAAAAAGATAAATAATCCATCAACCAACATCAAAACCTATTCAAAAGATTTCATGGCAAGTCCCTCAACCTTTAAAATTTTTGCAAATTAACCCTTGGGCTAGCTAGATTAAGCTAAAACGGACTCAAAAACATAAAAATCATTAAAAATGGTGCTTGAATTCACTTACATGCACCAAAAGAAGCTTTGTCGAACCTAGATTTCTTCTCTAATGGTGGAAAACGGTTTTGGCTAGAAGAATTGAGGAAGATGATAACTTTTCATCTTTTAATTTCTTAACATTTTAACGTAATTATCAAACTACCAAATTAACCTTTTAAAACTATTAAAATTTCATTAAAACCTATCCATAAACATCCACTAACTCATTAATTGGTATATTTACCATTCAAGTCCATTAAATTTCCTTTCCATAGCCATTTATCCCTTTAAACTAATAGAACTCAACTTTTATATTTTTTACAATTTAGTCCTTTCTACCTAATTAACCATTTAAACATCAAAATTTCTTAGCGAAATATTAATACGACCTTAATATAACCCCATAAACATTAAATAAATAATAAAGTAATAATTTACCCATCAAAATTGTGGTCTCAAAACCACTATTTTTGACGCCACTGAAAACGGGCTGTTATACACACAATTCACTCATTGAGCAGATTCTAGACTTCACCACTCAATACAAATCTCATTTCTTTTTGGAAAACAAATACACTTCTCAGAAGGATATCCATACAGAACCTAACTTCGACGGATTATCACTCAGTCGGATGTTGAATACCTTACCCAAGATAGGGTACTCACATATACTATTCTTGGCGGGTACTTATACTAACTAATCGTTTAAAATGAACTTCATACAGATCCTGCATTTGGCAGATTCTCATACTAAATTGATAGCTATCAAATTACTAATCAGATCATGTCTTTAATCAACCCAGATCGTAACTTATTCTGATGGATGAAATCTTCTAAGTCATCCCATAGAATCCCAAACAACCTTGTTACATATATGAGAACGCTATGATTTGACAAACAACTTATACTTTAGATAACCTTTTTATATACAGCATGAAACACTCAGATTTGGCAAATACAAGGTAATTCAGATTACTTCCTTACATAGCGTAAACAAATTTTGATCTGACAAACGCTTAGTACTTATAATAACGAATATGCCAAATTACCTATACTGACAGACTACTATGGCATATTCACCCTTCAGAAACACTGTTGAGAATACTTTTAGGAAATTCCTTTAAGTCATATTGAATTTCATCACAAGGTTATTCAAATAGAGATGTTTCCAAACTTATCCAAATCTCTACCACAAAGTTATCTAGTGAAGAAGTCTCTAAACTGACTCTGATTTCACCACAAAGGCGATTATCCAGATCTTGCCTCAAGGGCATTATAGAATACGCCACAAAGGTTTTACAGATTATGCCACAAATGCATTACAAAATATGCCTCAAAGGATTTACAGAATACACCATAAAGGCTTTACAGAATAATACATGTTTACTATCCCAACAGATTATCTCAGAGGGTGTCATGGGTTTCTCCCTCATGGTCTTGTACATAATTTCATGTTGTGCTCTGCCAATCCGATATATCTTACCGAAGGCAACACCATGAGTATTCTCAATGTCATATAGTGCCATGGGTCTCTACCACATGGTCTTACACATATTTTCATATTGTGATATGCCAATCCAATTAGCAATGTACTTGCCCTACTAGAGGCATCACAAATGGTTGTGTAATATGCCAAACCCAACCTTATAATAGGATCCGAGTATGGTGTGTCACTACTTAAAATACAACTAACTTTAAAACATTTTGGTGAAAGCTTTATATAATTCTTACAAATTTATAAATATAATGTAAAACCCCTAACCCGTATTCGTCGCCGAATTAGGGTTACGAGGCATTACCTAACAAACACAACCATTTTTATAAT
>CM025145.1:22811272-22825498 GCA_013467495.1 Gossypium gossypioides
TATTCAATTGTTGATAATGAATGATTATTTGAGATATGTTATTGAATTTGATGTTCGGATTGGATTGAATGCAAAATAGTGTACTGTCGTGATATGGTGTGTTGTGGGGAATTGGAGTGGAAATGTTTTTGGAGGGATGTATATATATTTCTCGAGTAAACCGAGGTTCAACATTTGTTGCAAACACTCGTGTTATACTATTTGTTTAACGTATTTCGGTTGGACTAGCTTTTATGAGCATTGACGTGTTTCTGTTGGACTAACTCTTGTGAGCATTTGGTGTATTTTAGAGGGATTGACTCGTATGAGCATCTGGTGTGTTATGGTTGGAATGACGATGTGCTCCTATCCGTCAGTCGTTCTTCAAATTGAAAACCTTGTTAAGGTAATTTATTTAATAAATTTGATGGATTTGCTATATGTTTGAGTATTGAATTAAAAGTATGTAAATTATCGGTTGATATTGTGGATGATAGGGAACCTTCATCGTTGAATTGTTATTATTTGAATTGTTGTATTTACTTCGGTAAGATTTATCGTTTTAATATGTCAAACTTACTAAGCTTTATTTAATCTTTGATTTTGTATATGCTCAAAAGGTTGGATGATCGGATCGGTACTCAAGTCACACTATCCATAAATTTCGGTAGTTCTTAGAACAGTTTTTTCGGTTTATGTGGCATGTATTAGGTGTGGATGTCATTATAAATGTTTTGGATGTGTGTAATGTTAAGTATGACTTATGTACATATTGTTAAACTACAAGATATATGTGAATGAGGTAGATGTTTCAATGCAAATAGATATGGTATGTGTTAATGATATGTGTATTTGAGGTACCTATGATAGGTACATTGGTTAAGTGTTGATTTGATGAATTGATAAATTGTGTTTGAGGCTTTATTTTGATGTTCATGTATATATATTTGCGGTACCAATGAGGGTACATTGGTTAGGCTTAATAGGTTGATTTGGAATGTTTTTGGCTTAATTAATGTCAATTTAAATAGGTGCTTTGGTTGGTAAATGGTTTACTTAGGATCCAAGTAAGATTGAAATTGTAAACTTGTTGTTGAAGGTTCATTTTAGGTCCACACAGCTTGAGACACGGGCGTGTAACTCAGTCGTGTGTGACACACGGCCATGCGACACGGTCGTGTGTCCTCTATAGGTTTAAGGCTCACAAGTTAGGCAGTTACACGACCTAACACACGGCCTGACACACGGGCATGTGGCTTGGCCGTATGACCTAACTTAGAGAGTTACATGGGCGATGGCACTGGCTGGGACACGGACGTGTGTCTCTATTTTGACAGTGACACGGCCTGAGATATAGGCGTGTGTCTCAATTTAGTCCTCGATTTTTTTAACTTTTTAACTTTTTCTTAAACTTTCCATATGTTTTCAATTTAGTCATCTATTTTTTTAATGTATTTTAGGGCCTCGAGGGCTCGATTAAGGGACGTTATGAATGTAATTGAATGTAATTAGATTATGTTAGCATTAGTGTTTGAATTGAATGATTTAATGTTCTATTTGTACAATAATGCTCCGTAACCCTATTTTGGCAATGAATACGAATTAGGGGTGTTACATTTAGTGGTATCAGAGCTACAGTTTAGTCAGTTCTCGGACTGAATGTAGCGTGTAAAATGTCTAGAATTACATGCCATATAACCTGTGATAGTGTGATGTGTTTGATCCGATCCAACCCCTATTTTTCTTGCAAATTATGAATGTTAATAGAATTTGATCATATTAATCTAGATGAGATAAACGGCAAATGGTAAGATTCAGACTTCTAAACTAGAAGTAAATTATAGATTACCAATTTGGCAAATGTCTGATAGTAAAATTCTAGCTTCCAAACAAGAAGTAAGCTATATTTTACTGGTTTCATAAATGTTTGATAATTAAGTCATAATGTCATTTGATATAATGAATTAGTAGTTTACAAAACTGGTGCGAACCAATTCAGTGGCTTTACAACCTCTACCTATGATATGTTTCTTATGGCATCTTTGGGTCATTGACAAATTTAAAAATTTTGATGGTTCTTACTTAATAAATTAAAATGTATAGTGATGAAGACTTCAAAAGTAAACAGAAGAAAACCCAACTAGAGTTGGATACTGACTAGAAAACGCCCAAGGAATTTTAAAAAAAATATGGCTTGCTTTCTTGGTGATTATTTCAGATGTGTTAGGTCTTTAATAAATAGATAGGGTTTATAATTGGTAGTCGACATTATTAGCTGTGGTAATGAGAGACAAGATTAACTGGGATTCTTTCAGGTTTGCATTCAAAAAGAGAAATGTCATCAAATGTCATTTAGACAGGAACCTGTACAGGTCAGTAAATATAATCGAGAAATTGTGTCTATGAATATTGTCAAACAATATCTACATCTCAGAAAGGCAAACACCCTAGTCAGAATAATAAAATAGGAGATAACTATAATGGGACTGAATACCCAGTTGCTAGACTTGGAGCTACTGTGCCTGATAATATTCCTGGTATGTTCTATTTCTTTAATGTTATTTATTGTACATGGACTGAATGGTATTGGATAAACTTACTTATATGTTGCACTGCGTTAGTAACGGATAAAGACCTATTTCTGGAATTAGCTAAGTTGATATTCTAGTCATAATTCAGTGGGTTAAAATTAGTGGTTATTTTGGTATGTCGAAACTATCTACTGGAAATCTATTACTGTGACTTTTCTATTAGTTTAATGTTACTATCATTTCATGAATTTGATATTAGTCGGGGAATAGAATGAATAAGGTCATGTGATGCTGTGGTAAACTATAGACAGAAACAAATTGATTTGAATTACCCGATGAGAAAAATGATTTCAGTTGAACCTGACATACCGGATAGAATTACTAAAGTCATTTTAGCTATTTCTGCACAGAGATTGATACGTAAAGGTAGTGAAGCATTTCTAGAATACATTCTTAATACCAGAAAATCACAATTGAAGTTAGATCAGTTACCGATTGTTAGTGAGTTTACTGATGTGTTTCCTGAAAAGTTGTCAGGTTTATCTCTTGATTGTGAAGTTGAGTTTGTGATTGATTTGGTTCCTAGTACTGCACCGATATCGATATCACTATATCGTATGGCACCAGTTGGATTAAAAGAGTTGAAAGCACAATTGTAAGAGTTACTAGACAGATGGTTTATTCGACCGTGCATATCTCCCTAGGGCGCATCTGTGTTGTTTATGAAAAAGAAATATGGTTCTTTGAGATTGTGTATAGACTACATATAGTTGAACAAAGTCACAATAAAAAATAAATACCCCTTACCACTTATCGATGATTTGTTTGATCAGTTAAAAGGTGTTATAGTATTCTCGAAGATAGATCTCAGATCTAGGTATTATCAGTTGCGGGTTAAATAGTGTGATGTGTCAAAGACTGCTTTCAGAACTCGTTATGGTCATTATGAGTTTCTGGTAATGCCATTTGGTTTGACAAATGCCCCTACTGCTTTTATGGATTTAATGAATCGAATTTTTCAACCTCATTTGGATAGATTTGTTGTTGTGTTTATCAATGATATATTAATCTGTTCCAAGACAGAATCCGAGCATGCTCAACATTTGAGAATCATATTACAAACTTCGAGAGGAAAACAGTTGTACGCAAAGTTTAGTAAACATGAATTCTGGCTTCACAAGATTAGATTTTTGGGTCACATAGTATCCACTGACGAGATTCGAGTTGATTCGAGTAAAGTTTCTGCTGTGATGAATTGGAAAACTCCGAAGAATATTTTATAAGTGTAAAGTTTTTTGGGTTTAGCAGGTTACTACCGACATTTTGTTAAAAACTTCTTGATTATTGCTTCACCAATGACCAGATTATTACAGAAAAATGTTGAGTTTGTTTGGTTCGATAAGTGCCAACAAAGTTTTGATCAGCTGAAGAACATGTTGACAAAAGCTCCAGTGTTGACTTAGCCTGAGTTTGGAGTAGCATATATTATTTATAGTGATGCGTCTTTCAACGGTTTGGGTTGTGCGCTGATGCAGGCAGGGAAAGTAGTAGCTTATGCTTCTCAACAGTTAAAGCCGCATGAAAAGAATTATCCTACTCATGATATCAAGTTGGCTGCGATTGTATTCACTTTGAAGATTTGGACACATTATTTATACGGCGAGAAATGTCACGTGTTTACGGATCACAAAAGTTTAAAGTATTTGATGACTCAGAAAGAACTGAATTTGAGACAAAGACGTTGGTTAGAGCTACTGAAAGATTATGATCTAATTATTAATTATCATCCGGGATAGGCTAATGTGGTTGCAGATGCACTCAGTCGAAAATTATCATTGTTTATGATTCAAGCGTTGAACGCCTATTTAGCTCTGAATGAAGATGGCTCTGTACTGGCAGAGTTGATAATTAAACTTTGTTTCTACAACGAATTCGAGAATTGCAAAACAAAGATCCGAAGTTGATGTTGAAACGACAATTAGTTTAGAATAGTATGAGTACTGAGTACAGTGTTGATGATAATGGTACATTGTGTTATCGTGATAGGGTTTGCATTTCGAATTATTTAGATTTAGAACGTGATATTCTGTCTGAAGCTTACAGTAGTACATGTTTTATTAATCTTGGTAGCACAAAAATGTATTGTGATCTAAAACATATGTATTGGTGGCCGGGTATGAAACGTGAAATCTATGATTTTATAGCTAAATTTTTGATTTGTCAGGAGCTAAAAGCAGAGCATCAAGTACCGTCGGGTTTACTATAGCCTGTTATGATTCCTAAGTGGAACTGGGAGCGAGTCATAATGGATTTTGTATCTAGTTTACCTATAACTCCGAAGAAGAAAGATTCAATCTAGTTGATTGTTGACAGCTTGACTAAATTGGCATATTTTATTCCAATCAAAACAGATTACTCACTTGAGAGATTAGCAAAATTATATGTATCTAAGATTGTGTGCTTACACGGAGTTCCGACATCCATTATTTTTTATCATGATCCGAGATTTACATTGAGATTTTAGAGCAAACTTCACGAGGCTTTGGGCACTAAGCTTAATTTTAGCACAACATTTCATCCTCAAACTAACAGACAATTTGAATGAGTGATTCAGATTCTGAAAGATATGTTGAGATGTTGTATACTCGAGTTTGAAGGTGATTGGGAAAAGTATTTACCGTTAGCTGAATTCACTTATAATAACAGTTATTAATCTAGTATAAAAATAACACCATTTGAAGCTCTTTACGGAAGAAAGTGTAAAACACTATTGTATTGGTCTGAATTGAGTGAATCCAAAATGGTGGGAATTGATTTGATCTGAGAAACTGAAGGCAAAGTTTGAATTATTCGAGATTGTTTGAAAGTTGCATCTGATAGTTAGAAATCGTACGCGGATCTGAAAAGAAAAGATATAGAATTTGCGGTTGGCGATCCAGTATTCCTGAAAGTTTTTTTGTGGAAGAAAGAGTTGCGTTTTGGCAAGAAAGAAAAGCTGAGTCCATAATATGTTCCACGTTTCAATGTTGAGATGGTATAGATTTAATCCTTCGCATGTGATTCCTTGTAGTGAGATTAAGCTACAACCAGATCTGATGTATTCGGAGGAACCAATGAGAATTTTAGCTTTGGAAGTCAAATAACTGCGGAATAAACGAGTACCGTTACTAAAAGTCTTGTGGAGTCGTCATGGTATAAAAGAAGCTACCTGGGAAACCGAGGAATCAATGAAACTACAATATTCGAATATATTCTCAGGTAACAATTTCAAGGATGAAATTTCCTAAAAGGGGGAAAGTTGTAACAGATCAATTTTTAATGGTGATGAAACTGTGGTTTTGGGACCACAAATTTCCATCGTATTGATTAAATAATATTTTTATAATATTTATAGAGTCATTAGATTCGTATTAAAATTTGGTTCAAAAATATTAACGTTTAGATAGTTAATTAAAGAAAAAAGGCAAAATTATAAAAGGTGTAAAACTTACTAATTAAATCCATTAGGTGATGAAATGGGTCAATTAGTAATTGAGGGAGGATCTATGTAATAATTAAGCCATAATGAATGTAGCGGGACCACAATTAAAATTAAAAGTGATAGAATATTATATGTTAATAGCATAACTGTAAATAAGTTAAAAATTAAAGTAAACAAATTGAATCAAAAGGTTTTATTTTTCATTTTTCTCTTCTTCTTGGCCGAACCTTACCATTGAAGACTTAGAAAGCTTCGTTTATCTTTTGTCTTTGCATGGTAGGTAAAATTGATTCGTGTTTTTGTAATTTTTATATTTTTTAGATCGTTGCAAGCTAGCCTGTACCTTTGTTTTTAGATCGTTGCAAGCTAGCCTGTACCTTTGTTTTTTATTTTGTTAAATTTTTTTGAAGTTTCCATTGATTAATTTTGAATTTTTATGATGAATATCATGTATTTGAAGCTTTGATTGTGTTGTTTGATGATTTTGTAAAGTAATTTTTTGTTAGATTTTGATTTTAGGATTAAATTATGAAAATGTCAATTTTTTAGGGTTTGATAGTGAATTGAATATTCATTAGGGACTGTTTAAGGGCCTAGTATATTTATATGGAATATTGAATTGAGAAAAATGGTTAATTTGATGAATTTTGGGTTAAGGGATGAAATTGAAGAAATTATAAAAGTTTAGGGTAATTGTGTAAATTCAAAAAATAACAAGGTATTAATTGTAAAGTGGATTGAAATGTGAAATGTAAGCTGATAATTGAGAAATTTTATATTTTAGGTCAAGATACTGTAGATATTCGTGGAAAATGAAAAATTATAGAATAGTCTATAAACTTCTACAACTACTACAATTTAGTCCAGGTATTGTTGAATGGTATAACATGATACAATATATATATTCAATTGTTGATAATGAATGATTATTTGAGATATGTTATTAAATTTGATGTTCGGATTAGATTGAATGCGGGATAAAGTACAGTCATGATATGGTATGTTGTGGGGGATCGGAGTGGAGATGGTTTTGGAGGGATGTATATATATATTTCCCAAGTAAATCGAGGTTCAGCATTTGTTGCGAACTCTCGTGTTATACTCTCTGTTTGGCGTGTTTTGGTTGGACTAGCTCTTATGAGCATTGACGTGTTTCGGTTGGACTATCTCTTATGAGCATTGGCATATTTTGGTTGGACTAACTCTTGTGAACATTTGGTGTGTTTTGGAGGGATTGACTCGTTTGAGCATCTAGCGTGTTATGGTTTAACTAACGATGTGCTCCTATCCGTAAGTCGTTCTTCGAATTGAAAACCTCGGTAAGGTAATTTGTTTAATGAATTTGATGGATTTGTTATATATTTGAGTATTGAATTGAAAGTATGTAATTTATCGGTTGAGATTGTGGATGACAGGGAACCTTCATAGTTGAATTGTTATTGTTTGAATTGTTGTATTTACTTCGGTAACAATTATCGTTTTAATACGTCAAACTTACTAAGCTTTATTGAGCTTATTTGTGTTAATCTTTGATTTTGTAGATACTCGAAAGGTTGGATGATTGGATCGGCACTCAAGTCACAATATCCATAAATTTCAGTAGTTTTTGGAACATTCTTTTCAGTTTATATGGCATGTATTAGGTGTGGATGTCATTATAAATGTTTTGGATGTGTGTAATGTTAAGTATGACTTATGTACATATTGTTAAACTACAAGATATATGTGAATGAGGTAGATGTTTCAATGCAAATAGATATGGTATGTGTTAATGATATGTGTATTTGAGGTACCTATGATAGGTACATTGGTTAAGTGTTGATTTGATGAATTGATAAATTGTGCTTGAGGCTTTATTTTGATGTTCATGTATATATACTTGTGGTACCAATGAGGGTACATTAGTTAGGCACTTAATAGGTTGATTTGGTAAGTTTTTGGCTTAATTAATGTCACCCGTGTGTGACACACAGCCATGCGACATGGCCATGTGTCCCCTATAGGTTTAATGCTCACAAGTCAGGCAGTTACACGGCTTGGCACACGGGCGTGTGGCTTAGCCATGTGACCCAACTCAAAGAGTTACACGAGCGAGGACACGGGCTGGGACACGACTGTGTGTCCCGATTTCAATGGTTACACGGCCTGAGACACGAGTGTGTGTCTTAGCCGTGTAAGTCACATGGCCGTGTGACCCCTACAGTCTAAATTTTTTGACTTTTTCTTAAACTTTTCATATGTTTTCAATTTAGTCCTTAATTATTGCTAATGTATTTTTAGGGTCTCGAGGGCTTAATTAAGGGACGTTATAAATGTAATTGAATGTAATTAGATTATGTTACCATTAATATATGAATTGATTGATTTAAAGCTTCGTTTGTACAGTAATGTTTCGTAACTGTATTCTAGAGACGGATATGAGTTAGGGGTGTTACACGGGCCATAGACCCCTCCTCTTCTCCTTAAAGCAGGATTTTAACATTTTTAAAGGAAGGCCATTTCATTTCCTTGCTGGGTGGAATTAACATTGTAATGCCAGTACCTTTGTCAGAGGGAAGTGAAGGTTTTGGGGGAATATGGCAAACTCTCTTCATCACTTTACCTCTTCTATTAAAGACTAGAATAGATCTGTTTATGTGTTTATAGGTACTTGAAAGAAGCAATTAGTGAGGTCTCTTTTTAATATTCAACGAGCTATGGAGGAATCAGATTCAGCTTACTTATCCTAGCTCAAAATAGATGTTTGGGAGGATTTGAAGAATGTCATTACTTGTGAAGAGCTGTTGTGGAAACAAAAAGCTAGGTGTGTCTGGCTTAACTTTGGTGATCGTAACTTTAATCTTTTTCATAGTCGCACAATTCAGAGATGGAAGTTCAATCATATTACTGCTCTCAAGGTTGGTAATGGTGAATGGTCCACTAATCAGGATATCTTGTAAGTAGAGGCGATTAGTATCTTTTAGAAGCTTTATGGAGAAATTCCAGAGAATATGTATAAACCTCTCTCTAGCATCTTTTCTTTGCTCAACACGTTGGATGTAGTTTTTCTGAATAAGGATGTCACGAATGAAGAAATCAAGATGGCTTTGTTCGACATGGCACCTTTGATGGCCCCGGGTAGTGATGGATTATATGCCCTTTTCTTCTAAAATTAGTGGGACGTTGTTGGTAATGATATCTATGAATGGGTTAAAGGGATCTTCGCTGGTAAAGATATTGATCCATACCTGAATAATACTTTGATAGTCCTTATCCCCAAGCTACTGAATCTGGAAAGTTTTTCTTAATTTCGACCAAGCAGCCTATGCTTTATTCTGTACAAATTAGTCATGAAGGTTATTGCTAACCACTTTAAGGTTGTTTTTCCTAACTTTATTTCGCAGAAACAGGCAAGGTTTATCGCAGGGTGAAATATCACTAATAATATTTTGGTAGTGCAAGAAGTTATCCATTCCATGAAAGGGAAACGCAATGGTAAGAATTGGATGACGATTAAGATTAACTTGGAAAAAGCCTATAATAGAGTTTGTTGGGATTTTATTGATGTTTCCTTTCAGGCTGTAGGTGTTCCCGACTTTCTTCAGAGAGTGATTATGTCTGTCATTTCCTTTTCCACCATGCAGTTTCTTTGGAACAAAATTCCTACTCATAAATTTAAGCCAACTAGAGGGATTAGACAATGATGCCCCCTATCTGCATATCTTTTTGTCTTTTGCATGGAATGACTTAGATACAATATTCGTTCTGAGATTAACTCTAGTAACTAGTCTCCCATTCGCTTATCTAAATTAGGTCCTATTTTATCTTATATTTTCTTTGTAGAAGATTTGGTCATTTTTTGCAAAGTGGAGTTAGAGCAAGCTCGGGTTCTTAAACATATCTTAGCATAATTTTGTGATTTTTCTAGCCATAGGATCAACGCTGGAAAAAGTAAAATTTTCTTTTCCAGAGAAGTGGATAATGAGTTAAGCGATTAGATTAGTGAGGTGCTAGGATTTTAGAAAGTTCAAAATCTTGGCTCATACTTGGGGGTGCCTCACTTCCACGAAAAGGTGACTAATAATACGATCCAAGCTACTTAACTGTGATGCTAGGAAGCTATCTTTGTGCAGAGATAGAATGGATTGTTCGACAGTTCGTTTGGGGCAACTCAGGAGGACACATAAAGATGGCACTAGTTGGTTGGGAAAATATTTGTCAGGCTCGGTATCATGGTGGCCTTAGGTTTCGACATTTGAGAGATCAAAATACTTCCTTCTTAATGAAGATTGGTTTTAATTTACTGACTGAAAACAATGCCCTTTGGGTGCAGGTTCTTTGGGCGAAGTATGGTTTGAAATACCATATTCTGGAAAGCATTGAGCAAAGTAAATGCTCTTATCTTTGGAGGGCTCCTTCCAAGGTTTAGCCACTACTTTGTGAGAACCTAGCTTAAACCATAAGGAATGGCAATAGTATTCGTTGTTGGAAGGATTCATGGATACTGATAGTAGGCCCCTTGGTAAGTTATATTCATGCCCATGCCAATCTCTCTTTAGATTGCTCCTTGAGTGAGATGGTGTTGCAAGATATATCTTGGTAATTGGATCTCTTTCGTCTTTGGCCTTCAGAGGATATTATTAGGCGAATTGTAAGTATTCCCCTCTCTTCCTTTATCTGGGCCAGATATGATTATTAGGACACATACAATGACGAGATCTTTTTTGTTAAAAGTTCATTTTGGTCTTTAAAAGAAAATTCTTGGAACCCTAAAGATGAGTTCTAGAAAGTTATATGGAAGTTTTAGGGACCACAAAAAGTCAGACTTTTTTTTTTTGCTTGCTTTTAAGCAAAGACTGCTCATTAACATGGAGCGTGTTTGGCAGAGAGTTGGGAGCAACAATTTTTGCCCACTTTATAGTCATGATACAAAGAATATTCTATATGTTACGTGATTGTTTAGCAGCAAAGAAGGTGTGGAGGCAAGTCTTTCCAAATAACCAAGAGGATAACTTTTTTTTCTGCAAATTTACAAACTTGGCTAAACTCCAATCTTTTTTGTTTCACAAGAGTGACTAGATAAGAGATAGCTTGGTCCTGTCTTTTTAAAATAATTGCTTGGAGCATATGGAAGAATAGGAACCTTTTTATTTTCCAATGCATTTCTTGGAGTGTCCTTGAGATTGTTAATGTAACACCCCTAACCCGTATCCATCGCCAGAATAGGGTTACGAAGCATTACTAAAGTTTTTTAACTTAAAACATTCAATTATAACCATTTCTATAAAACACATCACAAATCAATCAAACACAAGCATATTGTCCCTTTTACGAGCCCTTGAGGCCTTAGAAACGCTTTAGAAATGATTCGGGACTAAATCGGAAACATATGGAAACTTAAGGAAAAAAGATAAAATTTTTCACACTGCAGGGGTCACCGGCCGTGTGACTCATACGACCGTGTCCCAGCCCGTGTAACTCTCTGACTTCGGTCACATGGCCAAGCCACATGCCCGTGTGCCAAGCCGTGTAACTCTCGAAATGAAACCTTTAAAAACCTACAGGGGACACACACTGTGTCACATGGCCATGTGTCACACACGGCTGAGACACACGCCCGTGTCTTAGGTCGTGTGGACAAGAAATAGGCCATTTCCAAGCCATTTCTTTCACCCAAATCAAGCTCACACCTACAAGCCATTTTTGCACATAAAATCAAGCTTCAAAACATACCTAAAACATGCATAATAAGACCAAATCGAATACCAAATTCCATTCAACCAATATGTCATATAGGCACCTTAAATGCAAACATACAATTTATCTAAACATATACATGTACTTAACATATTCCATTCATTAACACTTACTTCATTTTTCATTTCAAAACTCATCATAGATTGATCACATTTATAATCTTACAAATAGTTCATATCTACCTAAAAGCATAACTCCACTTAGACTCATATAAACATACCAAATATGGTCATTCCAAACATACCTAAACATGTGCATGTTTAAGCATAACATACTTGACTTATACCATGTTAATATAACTTATCATTTGAATCATTGTTTTCATACATCTCAAATACACATATACTTAACTTATATATATATATGATCATAACTCATCTATATATATATTTAGCTTAATTCCAAATCAAATTATACCATAATTGACACATACCAACCTTACCATATTAGATTCATGCCATAACAAAATAACTTTACCATTTGAACCACTTCTCTCATGTAACAAAACCTTATAAATGACACAAAAGTAGCCATTACCAAATGGTTCCAACATCCAACATGTATACATACCAAATTAATGTTCAAATGGTCATAATTCAACCAAACATACACAACCACCTATTTTCATACTAAACCATAGCTCAATTGACCATGTGTCAACCACATCCAAACATACCAAAATAGCCATTTCAAAACATACATTCACTTGACCATTTCATCATCAACCACCAAGCATTAAGATGACAAGAATTCATTAGTCTTAAAACCACTTATATACTTGCCAACATGACAACTAGCTTAACAACCAAAACACCTTATTTACAAGCCAAACATAATGGCTACTTCATCAAACCCAAAACACCTATACATGTCATTATAACCAAGACTTAAAAACATCAAAATCTACTGATAAAATCGATAGATAGTGTGATGGATCTCCGACTAGCTTCCAACTCGATCGAGCTTTCGATAATCTGTAAAGTAAAAGAAAAATAACTACGTAAGCAATGTATGCTTAGTAAGCTCGTATAAACTTTAAGCATAATATTCCATTTTAATAATAAACTTTTTAAAACAAACATAAACATATGTCAGTGCCATAAGATTTATAAATCTATATGATCATCGACTCACAAATGAGTAAGTTCATTAATATCACATATATTTATCATTCATAACATGATAGGATTTTATGGAACATGATATAATCATCAACCTTTCTATAAGATTATGCACTTTTCAATTTACTTACTTTCCATTCTGTTCCTAACAGTTATCATCAGCCCAAACGGCATTATCAATTCCTGACTCAGTGTATTTATCCATGATATAGGTAAATTCATCCATAGCATAAACAGTTTTCTCACATATAAATACATCATTTATCACATTAAACCTTTTATAACATCAAAATATATCCCAATTACGTGCTTACCGTTTCATTTCCTTTTCTTACCCGTTTCATATGCAGAGTACAAGCATAATCATAAACTTCAATCATAAGCACAAGCTTGGCATAAGACTAAGTACATAAACAACACATGTTAGTTCATTTAAACATGATTCATATGAATTTGACATGGATAATCATTATGCTTGAGCATGAATCAATTGGATTCATCATCCATCATAACATAACATGTTTTTCATGTATCACACCATTTCAATGTACCTTATAAATACGTGTCTTATTTCATATTGAACACATACATTTCCTTTCCTTTTTAATGCCTGATGAACCACTTAGAATAATATCGTATACACGGGAAAGCTCACACAAAGTGTGCTAAACATATAGTCATAACTCACACGAGCTGTAAAATGGGCCTGCTCACACAAGCTGTCAGTAAAAATGTAAGCTACACGATGCTGCTCACACAAGCTATTGAGTATCCGCAACTAATGTCAAACCTCAGCCATTGATAGGACATTCAAGACCAGCATCCGAAACATGATAACCTGGGTCTGCTTACACAAGTTGTTGAGTATCCGCAACTAATGCCAGAACTCAGCCACCGGTAGGACATTCAAGACCAGCACCCGAAACATGGTAACCCTAATGACATGTCATTTGTATCCTATATATTTCTAAAGTTTAAACGGGGTTCGATAGTCGTCATACGTCGTCGAATTTCCATCGTTTCTTGACAAGATAAATTGCATAATAACATATAATATATTGATTCAATCACAATAGAATCACATACTAACATTCAATTTAATCAACATTATACAGAATTCAGTTCATACGAACTTACTTGGCTAAATTGCAGAAATGACAAATTACAAGGGCATTTTAATAATTTTCTAATCTACTCAATTTTTCACTCGATCTTGATCTAAATTAATAATTTTATTCATTTTATTAATTTAGACAGTAAAAAATGTATCTTATGCAATTTAGTTATTTTTGACATTTTTACAAAATTACCCCTAAAATTTTACTTTTATTCAATTTAGTCCCTAAGCCTAAAACATGCAAATTAACCATTTTTATTG
>CM025145.1:22892923-22907241 GCA_013467495.1 Gossypium gossypioides
AACAAATTACCAAGTTGCCGTGAATTTATTCGTAACAACATGAACATTGTTTTAGTAATATTAAGTTAAAAAATTTAATTGATCTAACACAATTATGTCATATTGATTAAACTTATTTTTCAAAAATCGTGCTTTGGAGTTTTTATCTTTTAATTTTTTTAGTTAATTTACTTAGTTAAAATCTAGTTTTATTAAACCCTTTCTCAAAACAAAAGACTTTCCTTCACCAAAGTGTTTTTAATTGCATTTCATAAATATTTCTTTGCACAATCCTTGTGGGTACAATAACTCGACATTTACCTATCAGTTTATTACTTTTTACGATTGTGTACACTTGCACATTTCCATCGTTCCAAGTTTTTTTTCTTTGCCATGCATAGGGAAAGATTCTTTCCGTTGATGATAAGTCAACATACCATATTTTACAACCTTAATCCCCTTTTTGCTCCCTTATCCCCTCAAATGCCTTTTTCTCCACTATTTCCATGTGCGTCATTCATTGAACCTAGACAAGGTGTAACTCACCTTTTATTTTAATTTTTCTATCATCCACTCTCTTTTGGCTGCCCCTCCTCCATCCTCCTCCCTTCTCTCCACCTTTTCTTTCATTCTGGCCACCCTACTATCACTTGTGCTCCATTTCCCTTCCTCACCTCTACCACTTCTTAGCCAACCGAACCACCACAACCACCACCATCACCATCGCCGAGCCTCCTCTTTCCTACCACTCCTTCTACTCATTTGGTACATCACCGCCCCTTACACTACCACTCACCACCGTGGCCACCACCTTGCACCACCACCTAAAATACTTTCTTCTTTCTTTCCACTTCTCTATTTTTCTTTTGATTTTCTCATTTTTCCCTTAAGTGCCACAACACCTTTTCTTTTCCTCCTCCTCCATTGAACTCTCACTGGACCACCACCATCATCGTCACTGTCGCGTCACCACCGACATTAGTGATTTTTCCTCCTCTTTTCATCTTTTCGATCTCTACCACTCTCTATACTAAAAAACCTCCATTTCTCTTATTTTCAATTAGTTCTTAAAATTATTTTTACATCATAAACTTATTGATTCCCTTTTTCGAATGACTATTTTCTCTAGATTCAATTTCCTCTCTAATTCAAGACTCCGGTGATCCATCGATCCTTCCAATTTAGTCAAGATAGAGTAAGTATAGTGGTTGAATGAAAATCACTATTTTCTTTTCATTTTTTCCCTTAGGTCGAATTCTTATAAATGATTATGGTGCTTTTTCCTTCAAGTGTTCACATCTCGTATATTGATCTTTTGATGAAGGGTCAATCGATACCAACCCGGAAAGTCATTAACTTTGGAATAAAAAATATGATTACGACCGACTAATCACAAGAGTAAGTATGGATGGGAGATTTAATTAAATTGAGTAATATCACGAAAATGTTTAAAAAGGAGACGACTTTTAATGGAAAGACACTTTGATGAAAAATTGGTATTCCATAGGTTAAGATTCGAATATGGGCCTTCTTTAAAGTGGTGATTTACATTGAATCTACAATCAGGCCTGGGTTTTACATTGATTGAAAGTATGAAAATATGTTTCATGTTGTTAAAAATTTATTAGTATTATTAAACTGTGTTTATCAAGAATACTCTATGTATTTGAAAAGGGGAATGAAAACCCATCAAATTGGAATATCCAAGTAATTGAAACTAAATTGTTGTTTTTGTGATTTTTATGATGTGTGATCTTGATTATTGTTATTGATATAAAATGTAAGAAAATCTCATTCTCATGTTATATGATGCTATGGCACATGTGAATTTCGCATGAATTATAAAGTGTGAAATATTAATATATTGTGTAAATATGTTATTAGCATGTTGAGCATGCCTATGTGATTTTAAGTGATAAGTGATATATTGAGCATGTCTCACATGACAAAGTGAAAAAGTGATTTTTATGGCTACATCTCATGCATGGGGTGGGATATGTGAAAGGAGGAAGAAGTGGTTTATCTACAAAAGTGGTGGCTTGTTCACAATTTTATAAAGTGGTAGTTTATCTGCAAAAGTGGTGGCTTGTCCACAATTTTATTAAGTGGTAGTTTATCTGAAAAAGTGGTGACTTGTCCACATTATTATTAAGTGGTAGTTTATCTGCATTACTGTGACACTGTTCACAAATTGGAGTGTTTGGATGGATGAGTTCTGGGGAACTCGATTGTGGTGTGTAGCGGTGATAAGTAGGATGTTTTATAAAAATTTGCATAATCATTTTACAAAGATTGCATTGTCATGGTCATGTGCATAAAAAAATTGATTATTTTGTATGATAAGTATGTGCTTATTGTTAATTGATTTGTATTTTGAATTCCTACTTAATAATTGAGCTAAGACTCACACTGAGTTTAAAAGCTCACCCCTTTTAGTTTTTTGATTTTACAGATAACCCGAGGTTAGGATTCGATGACGACATTTAGAATAGTTTCTCCAAATTATTTTAAATTAAAGTAATTAAAGTTTATTTTGATATTTTTTATTTTGGGATTGCAATAAGTTTGAGTATAGACTGTGGCATGGGATATTACTTTGGGGATTTTTATTTTAAATTGCATGAATTGATTGCATGACATTAAGTTTTTTAAAAACTGCTTAAATTAGTATTTGACAAGATTATGTATGAAACATGGTTTTTATTAAAATCACTCTTTTTTGCTTCGATAATGAGAATGAGTTTTAGACAAAAATACAACTTAGTTTTTGAGGTTTAAAATTGTTTGTTGATGTTTTATCAAATTTACATGAAATATTGATTTTTAACAAAATATGGTTTTAGTAAAAATTTTCATTGCAATCTTTGTAAAAATCTACCAATATTACAGTTTTTCGTTAAAATTCTAAGAAACGAGTTTTTAATAAAATTAGACTTAGTTTTCAAAATTTCTGATGTTTACAAATGAGATTTCTAAAGATATTTGACTTCTGAAGTTAACATGTTTGTCCTTTAGTAATGACGAATAACCAAATTCTTTTGTTTTGAATAAATAAATTAATGATTTTGAACTATGATTGAATTTATGAAAATTTTGAATAGTGATCAAACTTTTACAAATACATAAGATACCGAAATCATCTATTTCTAAAATTTTCATTTTCATTAGTTTTGAACTATTTACACAAATGGTTTAAAAAGTATGTTTGAAAACTATGAAATATTTTTTTGGGCCATTCCGGTGGCCAATTTAGCTTTCCTAATTCAGCCTTAATGACTAGGCCGAGTTTGAGGTGCTACTTTTTAGTGGTATCAGAGTCCAGTTCAAAACTCAGACTGTGTATCTTAAATGGTTCTGCATGCATATTTGAAATGAGTATTTTGGGAATCATGCCATAAGAAAATTTTCACAAGATTTTCAAAAAATTTAATATCCAAGAACGTCAATGTCATTTCGAAGTTAGTACTGTCACTGCTAAATTGTAGACAAATATTAAGATTGTACTGCTTAAAATTATAGATTAGAACTGTAAGCTTTAGACTGTAAACATTCAGGAAATAATTAGACATTTTATTTCTGAACTAAAGATTAACATAAAACTTTAGACTCAAAAAAGCGATATAGAAACCCGAGGTATGTGAACTTGTTATAGGTGATGTCAAGGAGCGCAATCACAAGTAGCTCAAGATTATTCGTTAGCTTTTTCAAGGACTTGTGCCTGAACCTGAGACAAATGACATCGTTAATGCGTCTACCGCTAAAGGCAGAAATCAAGAGACTAGGGATGATGCAATGTCCCAAGCAATGTTGGAAGCTCTAGAAAGGGTTTTTCAGACTACGATTGAGATGAACAAGATATTAGAAGGGAGTATGTGGTTAGAACGCAAGAGAAAGGAAAAGAATAAATTACAGAATAAGAGGAAGTTTAGTTATACTGGCCCAAATTCACAACATTTGAAGCGGGCCAAAGAGGACAAACCACAATGGAATGTTGTAAAAGCTAATATTGGAGGTTCTATTGGATCATCGAGAATTTTTTGTTTGTAAGTATTATAATAAGTGCCATTCGAGCAAGTGTTGGAAATGTTAGGAACAAGCTTGAAAAGTGGGTCTGCGGAGCACTATGTTATGGATTGTCCACGACGTCACCCTGTTCAAATGCAAGCTTTGACTTAGAAATGGAATCAGAGACAGGTTTATGTTGCTAGGCATCGAGAGTATCGAGACGCATCTAGCATCAATGAAGATACTTTTACGATCCATTCTAATTTGCTTTGCATTGATTAAGAATTTGTTTTCCCTAACAGATTGTTATTAATAGTGTACTATGAAACTGAGAATTTGGGAATGAGGAAATCGTTAGTGAAATTACTATAGATAGTCCCTTGAGACAATCTGTGTAAGTAAATTGGAAATCCATTGGAGATTTAAGGTAAAGTATTGGAACTACATTGGAATCGGAGTTGTGCAGCTAAAGCATGATGGTTGGTTTAGAAAGAAGAGTTTTGAATTTTGTGGATAAGTGAATTGGCTTGACAATAAGAATTTTGAGGACAAAATTCTTTTTAAAGGAGGGGAGAATTGTTACATCCCAAAAACTGGGTTAGTAGAAATTGGGTCAATGAACCGAAAGTTGTCACGCTCGAATTTTTATTTTAGATAGTATTTTGCTCACTAGATAATAAATAAGTATCAAGTATAGTGATTGAGTAGTGGCGAAGCTGTCCTTGATAATCTGTGTTCGAATCCCTTCTCTCACATTATTTTCTATATGGAGCAATTTTGCTTCAAACCGTAGCAAAGATCACACCATGTTTTTTTAAAAAAATGTTGTAGTTTATTAACAAGTTAATGAGTTAGACTAGGGGTTAAGAGTTTAATTAATTTCTTAAAGGTCCTAGGTTCAAGTCTCCACACTCTCCATCTTTTTATTTAAATTTTTTGCCAACTTTAGTTGTCAACACTCCCCAAAATCGTCCATGCTAGTTGTCATGCATGGGAAAGATTCTTTCCTTTCATGACAAGTCAACATACCATATTTTACAATATTGATCCACTATTTTCTCCCTTGTCCCCTCAACATGCATTTTTCTCCACCATTTCCATGTGTGTCATTCATTGAACCTAGACAAGGTGTAACTCACATTTTATTTTCATTTTTCTCTCATTCACTCTTTATTGGGCTCCTCTTCTCCATGATCATCCCTTCTCTCCACCTTTTCTTTCATTTTAGCCACTATACCATCACTTTTGCTCCATTTCTCTTCCTCACCTCCACTACTTCTTAGCCAACCGAACCACCACCACCACTGTCACCATCGTCAGACCTCCTCTTTGCCGCTACTTTTCCCACTCGTTTGGTACATCGCCACTCCTTACACTGGTACTCACCACCGTGGCCACCACCTTGTACCACAATCTAAAATAATTTTGTCTTTCTCTCCACTTCTCTATTTTTCTTTTGATTTTGTCCTTTTTTCCCTCAAGTGCCTCAACACCTTTTCTTTTCCTCCTCTTTCTCTGTCGAACCCTCATTAGACCACCACCGTCGCCACCGTGCCACCATCAATGTTAGAGATTTTTCCTCCTCTCTTCATCTTTTTCTATCTCTACCGCTCTTTATAGTAAAAAAAATCTATTTCTCTTATTTTAAATTAGTTCTTAAAATTATTTGTACATCATAAACTTATTGATTCTCTTTTTTGAATGATTATGTTCTCTAGATTCGATTTCCCCTCTGATTCAAGACCCCGATGATCCATCGATCCTTCTAATTCAGTCAAGATAGAGTAAGTATAGTGGTTGAATGAAAATCACTATTTTCTCGTATATTGATCTTTTAATGAAGAGCCTATCGATACCAACCTGGAAAGTCATTAACTTTGGAAGAGAAAATATGATTGCAATCGACTAATCACAAGAGTAAGTATGGATGAGAGATTTAGTTAAATTGAGTAATATCACTAAAATATTTAAAAAATAGATTAATTTTAATGGAAGGACACTTTGATAACAGATCGATATTTCATTCGTTTAGATTCGAGTATGGGCGTTCTTTAGAGTGGTGATTTACATCGGATCTTAAATCAGGTGTAGGTTCTACATTAATTAAAAATATGAAAATATGTTTCATTATGTTAAAAATTTATTAGTATTATTAAATTGTGCCTGTCAAGAATACACCATGTATACGAAAATAGGAATAAAAACCCATCAAATTAGAATATCCAAGTAAGTGAAACTAAACCGTTGTTTTTGTGATTTGTATGATGTGTGATCTTTATTATTTTTATTGATATAAAATGTACGCAAATCTCATTCTCATGTTATGTGGTGTTATAGCATATGTGAATTTTGCATGAATTATAAAGTGTGAAATATTAATATATTGTGTAAATATGTGATTAGCATGTTGAGCATGCCTATTTGATTTTAAGCGATAAGTGATATATTGAACATTCTCACATGCCAAAGTGAAAATTGATATTTAAAGTGAAAAAGTGGTTTTTGTGGCCATATCACATGCATGGGTCGGATATGTGAAAGGAGGAAGAAGTGACAGTTTATCTGCAAAAGTGGTGGTTTGTCAAGAATATTATAAAGTGGCAGCTTATCTGCAAAAGTGGTGACTTGTCCACAATTTTATTAAGTGGCAATTTCTTTGCAAAAGTGGTGGCTTGTCCACAATATTATAAAGTGGTAGTTTATTTGCAAAAGTGGTGGCTTGTCCACGATTTTTTTAAGTGGCAGTTTATCTGCAAAAGTGGTGGCTTGTCCACAATATTATTAAGTGGCAGTTTATCTGCATTATTGTGACACTATTCCCAAATTGGAGTGTTTGGATGGACGAGTTCTAGGGAACTCGATTGTGGTGTGTAGCGGTGATGGGTAAGATTTATAAAAATTTACATAATCGTTTTACAAATATTGCATTGTCATGATCATTTGCAAAAAGAAAATTAATTATTTTGTATGATAAGTATGTGCTTATTGTTAATACTTGAGTTAAGACTCACACTAAGCTTAAAAGCTCACCCCCTTTAGTTTTTTTTATTTTACAGATAACTCGAGGTTAGGATTCAATAATTACATTTGGAGGAGTTTTTTGATTTTTTTTAAATTAAAGTAATTAATTTTTTTAATATTTTGTTATTTTGGGACTGTAATCAGTTTGAGTATGGATTGTGGCATGGGATATTACTTTGGTGATTTTCATTTTAAATTAGATGAATTGATTGCATGACATTAATTTTTTTTTAAAACTGCTTAAATTAGTATTTGACAAGATTACGCATGAAACATGGTGTTTTTTAAACTTGACAAAATCACTCTTTTCAGCTTCGACAATGAAAATGAGTTTTAGACAAAAATACGACTTAGTTTTTGAAGTTTAAAATTGTCTATTGATATTTTATCGAATTTACATGAAATATTGATTTTTAACTAAATATGGTTTCAGTAACATTTTTAATTGTGATCTTTGTAAAAATCTGCCAATATTACATTTTTTTCGCTAAAATACTAAGAAACGAGTTTTTAATAAAATTAGACTTAGTTTTCAAAATTACTGATGTTTACAAATGAGATTTCTAAATATATTTGACTTCTGAAGTTAACATGTTTTTCTCGAATAATGACGAATAACCAATTTCTTTTGTTTTGAATAAATAAATGAATGATTTTGAAATATGATTGAATTTATGAAAATTTTGCATAGCGATCAAACCTTTACAAATACATAAGATATCGAGATCATCGATTTTTAAAATTTTCATTTTCACTACTTTTGAACTATTTACGCAAATGGTTTAAAAAGTATGTTTGAAAAATATGAAAGATTTTTTTTGGGCCATTCCGGTGGCCAATGTAGCTTTCCTAATTCGACCTTAACGACTAGGTCAGGTTTAGGGTGTTATAGCCAACCTACCCTTAGAACTTGTGCACACTAATGTATATGGTTCCATGAGCATGAGTGTCTGAGGAGGTTCGATTATTACGTGACTTTCATTTACGACTATTCTTGATATGGATATGTGTATCTAATGCACCGTAAAAGCAAAACCTTTGATAAATTTCGAGAGTTTCGCGCGAAAGTGGAAAAGTAATTAGATTTGTCTATAACGAATCTTCGGTCTGACCGAGGTGAGAAATACTTGTCCGACGAGTTCTTAGGATACCTCATAGAGAATAAGACTTTATCCAATTGACTGCGATAGGTACTTCATAGTAGAATGGTGTAGCTGAGAGAAAAAATAAAACCTTGCTTGATATGGTTCGTTCAATGTTAAGCTATTCACAATGCCCTACTTCCTTCTAGGTATATTCGATACAGACGACTTGCTATAGTTTGAATGATGTGTCAAACAAGTCTGCTTTTAAGACACTTTATGAACTGTGGCATGGAAAGAAGCCCACTCTAAATCAATTTAAAATATGAGGTTATCCAACCCACATTTTGGATAAGGATGCACAGAAGTTGGATGCACAGACGAAATTATGCTTGTTTGTAGGATATCCAGAAGGAACTAAGCTTCTACAATCCGAAAGATAATATGATTAAAGTTTCTACTTATGCTACTTTTCTTGAGAAAAGATACATGGATAAATTTAAGCCTCGAAGTAAATTGGTACTCTAGGAATTTTTGGGAGCTGTAGAATAATCAACATGTTCAATTCTTGAGAAATTTGTGGAAAGACCTACAAATAATCAAAAACATATGGGAATCCATCTTAGTGGGAGAGTATCTAAGAAACCAGACTTTTTCATTTTTTTTATGATAGTATTTATAATATGGAAGCCAATCACAAAGATAATGATCCACTCCCTTACGAGGAGGCTATGCAAGATGTTGATTCCAAGCTCTGGAAACAAGCCCTAGATGCCAAGATGGATTCTATATAATCCAATACAGTGAGAGAACTTTTAGACTTACCAGTTGAGATTAAAACCATAAGGCGTAAGTGGATCTAAAAGAATAGGAGAAATGCTGAAGGGAAAGTGAAAACACATAAAGCTAGACTTGCAGTGTAACAGCCAACTTGGCGAATATATTATCAAGTTACTATTTGGCATGTAGTTATTTATGCTAAGGTTAGTTAACGAGTAAATTAGTGGAGTAATTGATTTTGTGTGGCGTATTCAGTGGATTCTCCATTTGGCGAACTCCGAGTTTTGGTGAACTCTAGGGTTTGGTGGATTTTTCTATTAAGTTATCTGCCAACACCAGATGTTCAGGTGAACTCATTAGTTCAAGCTTGATAGGTTTTCCTTCGTAGTTAGTATATGTTGCGATGACGTAATAAGTGATGTTAGGGTTTAGTTGAGACCTAGTTAGAACCGAAATAGGATGCTATAGATGATTTGATACTTAATTAATACTTCTCAATTTCTAGAGCAATCTTGAGATCCTCTGACTTCCACTAAGTTTTGTCCTTATGTGTCTCTTCTATATAAGGACATCAAGCTAGCATGTTTGTACGTTTTGCTTCTGCTTCTTCCTTGCATTTTCATTGAAGCTTTAGAAATTCTAAGCTGGAGTCTGTAACGAGGAGTTCCAGCATTTAGCTAACCCCATTGTTATCAACAAATTACTGGTAATTTATGTTAAACTTTTAGGTCGTTATCGAAGGAAATTACATGTTTACAATAATGCATACATAGGTTTTAGAATTGTTCTTGAGGAAGAAAACTTCTTGTTTCTAGGTTACATGCTATGGATTGGGTTGCATGTTACCGATTCAAGCTTGCATGGCAAGTTTCAATAGTTTGGTTATCTAATTGATGTATTTATCTCTCTTTTAGCTCAAGAAGCTAACGAATGTCCAAGCAAAAAGGGCAAAGAACCTGCTGAGTATATTATTGTACTAGACTGTCTAGTGAGTTACTTATTACCTCCATGTGTTGTAAATTCTATTGCCATATGAACTATGTATGCTAATTTTTCCTTCTTAACAACGTATGTGTGTGTTTGATCTTATGGTGTTCAAACAACGTTATTAATAAGGTTATGGTCTGTTTATGTTTCGATGTTAAACACCCTCCATATTGTACGGGCCAATACCATCAATATGTGATATGTGATTTGTGATATGTGATATGTGATAATGAAAAAGGGGATATGTTTTTTATGCTTCCGGTAGGACAGCTATATTGCAAACTAAACTGGTAGATCACGAGAAAACATGCTTGACTAAACAGAAAGGATATAAGAAGTTAAGAGGGTGTGTGCTTATAAATACGACTGATCAATATGATTTTGACTTTGAATTATCGGTACGAGGATGACATAAGGATTGGTTGTGTAAAAGTTATGGTTAAGTTGGCGGATAGTAATCGCCCTTGTGCTGTGTTAAGTTGGCGTATCGAGTCTGTCCGTATTCTGTGAACGCTATTGGGTATATTATGATTATTACAGTTGATTTTTTTAGAGAGGTTGGGTAAACTTATAGTAATAAAACTTGTTCATGAGTAATATCATTGTCAGTTAGTTATGTTTTTTTTATAGAACTCATTAAGTTTGTATGAACTTACTCTGTTATCATTTCCTTCTCAGACACGCTGTTAAATAAAGAGATTTTGTTGAAGGGACTACGCTAGAGAACTGTTGATAGTGAGCCATCTGTTTAATTTTGTATCACACATGACCTTTTTGGGGGTGTCATGTACATCTTCTTTATAATCAGCTTGTATAATGAATAAAAACTTTTGGTCAAGACATTGTTATTTAAAAACTTTTGTGAATTCTTGAAGTATGTATTTTAATCTAAGGAATTGTAGTTTATGAGATTGTCTTTTTGACTTATACGCCAAACGGTTTTGGATGTTGTTTTAACTGCCAATGATGCACTTGAAACTATTGTAAGGTAAATAATTCATCTTGTGATTTATATAATCTATCAACTTATATAAGGCTTCCGTCAAATGTTTTTAACTAAAGATGTTTTTACTTGGCGTACTACGAAATTGATTATTTTGTCATTGTCATAATGAGGTTTCTGCTAAGACCTCAGTACTTTAAAATATTTTCAACTATTTTTGTTTAACCTGAATTTTTTTTTTGTTATGACATACCACACCCAGATCCGGAAATCGGGTCGGATGTGGGTGTTACAAGTTTTGGTATAAGAGTAAAGGTTGAGCTAGTTCTTGGAAAATTAAAGGGTGTGTCACGCCTCACCCTACATGATACAGCTCTGGCTTATTCCTTGTAATTTCAGCTAATATGAGTTTTATTTTAGTTGTTAAAGAAAATGTCTGAATGATCAAGAGAAACAACTGGTGAGGTGATTGAAAGCCATGTACCTCTAGTTCAAGAGCAAACTCCTAAAACTAATATGGGTGTAGCTGGCAATGCCTTTTGAAATGTCTTCATCACCATGATGACTCAAATGATTGATTAGTTCATGGGGACAACTCAAGCACCCCAACCTCAGCAACCACAACCAGAAATAGTCTAACATGTACCTCCTGCACCTCCAACGCCAACTGCAACCCAAACCAAGGGTGATTCGGTGAGAGAAATAAGAAAAAGAAGTGTCAAGGAATTTATGGGAGACAAAGGTAATGACCCCACAGTGTTTAAACAATGGTTATCATGCGTCTGCAAAGTATTGAAGGAGTTAAAGTGTACGTTGGTGGATAGCCTCGTGTGTGTAGTCTCCTTTCTAGAGGGGGAGGCGTATCAATGGTAAGAAATGCTAACCAGTGCGACCTCTAAAGAATTGATTGATTGGGAATTCTTTTTGGAGAAATTTATAGAAAGGTGTGTGAACCAGATGTATGTTTAGTAGATGAAGAAGGAGTTCTTATATCTCAAGCAAGGATAGATGTCAATGATGGAATATGAACGAGAATTTGTTAGACTCAATCGTTATGCAAAAGATATGTTCTAGATTGAGAAGGCCTTATGCGATAAGTTTGAATAGAGTCTAAGGGATGAAATTCGTGCCTTGATGGCGGCATCTAAATGCCAAAGTTTAGCAGCCATGACAACTAAGGCTTTTAAGATGTATATGATAGTTCACGAAAAGAGTAAAGCTTTTGATAGAGAAAATGAAACGTAGATTTTTTGGTCCACCACCCTCATCGAATTTCAAGAGCCCAAAAGATTGAAATTTCTTAGTTTCAACAAGAGATTCATAACCTGTGAGTTTCAAGCGAGACGGAGGTATCTACAAGCTACCTCGATGGCAAGTATTGGCGAATTTAGAGTAATGAGGAATTCAGGTTGCAAGCATTGCAAAAGAAATCATAGAGGAGAATGTTAGAGGCATACTGGAGCTTATTTTGGATGTGGGTCTCTAGACCATCAGCTTAGAGACTATCCCTCAAAGGTTGAGGTAAGATCAGAACAATATATGCTTGGGCCTCAAAATTTCCAGCAAGAAGAAAGATCAACTATGGCAGCAAAGTCAAGATCATTCATGCATTAAAGTCATTCATGCATTAATAGATCTGAGGCCAACCCATTCGTAAATCTGCACTAAAGTCATAAAAGGTATGAGTCTTGAAGTTGATTATTCTAAGACAAATGTATTAGTAACCAACCCTCTTGGTTAAAGTACGATGGTTAATAGAGAAATTAAGAACTTTTTTTTGACATTTGTTGTTGTTAAGCTTTCATGAATTGGATCTTATTCTCTTGTTAGATTGGTTGATCAAACATAATATTGTGGTTGATTGTCGAGCTAAAGGTGTACGTTTGATAACTGCAGAAGGCAAAGAAGTGTATAGACTGGTTTGGTGAGTATAATAATTTTCATTGTATCTGCTAGAAAGATAATTGGTTAAGGGTGCAGATGCTTACTTGGCGTACATTATGGATATGTTTGAACCAAGAAAGGATATCAGCCAAGTTCTAATTGTGATGGTTTTTTTTATGTATTTCCAAGGGAACTTCCAGGTATGTCGCCAGATAGAGAAGTGGAATTCTTGCTTGAGTTAGAGCCTAGTACTGTGCCCATTTCCTGTGCTCCTTATAGGATGGCTCCATTAGAGCTAAAAAAGTTAAAAGCACAACTGCAGGATCTGTTGGATAAGGGGTTTATTCGACTAAGTGTTTCACATTGGGGTGCGTCAATTCTATTTGTGAAAAAAAATGATGGGACACTTTGTCTATGCATTATTACCGCCAACTGAACAAAGTAACTGTGAAGAATAAGTATCAACTGCCTCGAATTGAAGATCTCCAAAATTGATCTATGTTCTAGCTACTACCAAGTGAAAATCAGAGGAGATGATGTTTTAAAAACTGCATTTCAATCACGGTATGGACATTATTAGTTTTTTGTGATGCCCTTTGGATTAACGAATGCACCAACAGTCTTTATGGATTTGATGAATAGAGTGTTTTGGCCTTACTTGGATTAATTTTTTATGGTTTTCATTAATAATATATTAGCCTACCTTAGAACCGTGGCTGATCACGAGGAACACTTAAGGAATTTGCTAAGAACTTTGCATGAGAACAAATTGTACACCAAATTCAGCAAATGTGAATTTTAGTTAAGAGAAGTGTTTTTCCTTGGTCATGTTATTTTTCCTGAAGGCGTTAAGGTAGATCTTAATAAAGTTAAATCCATACTTGATTGGAATCTATCAAAGAACGTTACTGAGGTATGTAGCTTCTTAGGTTTGGCAAGTTACTATAAGAGATTCGTAAAAGGGTTCGCCATGTTGGCAACACCTCTCACGCATTTGTTAAGGAAGAAAGAGAAGTTTGAATGGATAGAGGCGTGTCAAAAGAGTTTCGATAAGTTGAAAGTCATTCTAACTGAAGCTCATATCTTAGCCCAACCAGAATCTAGCATGGAGTATACAGTGTTTACGGACGCATCTCTTAATGGGTTAGGATGTGTGCTCAGGACTTAGAGCTTGCAACAGTAGTATTGGCGCTAAAGATTTGGAAACATTATCTTTAAAGGGAGAAATTTCATGTGTTTTCATACCATAAGAGTATAAAGTATCTGATGAAACAAAAGGATTTGAATTTGCGCCAGCGTCGTTGGATGGAGATTTTGAAATATTATGATCTGGCAATTGAGTGCCATCTTGGAAAGGCTAATGTGGTAGCAGATGGTACGAAAATTGTTGTAGCTTTGGCATCCCTTCGAGCCAACATTTATCTGGCTGATGATGGGTCACTTTTGGTAGAATTTGTAACAGCCCGATTCTAGGACTAGTCGGAATAGTAGTTTCGAGACCACAAATCTGACAAGGGAAAATATAATTATTATATTTTTATGGTCTACAATTTCACGAAAAGAATTCGTGAAAATTTCATTCGAAAATTTCGACGTTTGGACACTCAATTTAGTCAAAAGGACTAAATTGTAAAAAG